>ML211248.1:0-42766 GCA_004369055.1 Polyporus arcularius HHB13444
CCACCAGTGTTGGGGCCAATGGTAAGTTGCGTTCTCCGCTACGTTGCCTCGTCTAACTTCTGGCCGTCGTAGTCATCGCTCGTCAGGCCGTCGTGACCCCCACCTCCACCGTCACTGTGACCGGGCCCACGTCGACCATCACGGTCACCGAGACCGAGAGGACTACGCCGACGGCGACCAGCACGCGCTTCGTCCGCACGGCTTCCACCCCCGCCGTGTCCGAGACCGTCACGAAGACGAGCGGTACTATCACGACTACGACTGTCACTGAGACGAAGTCGGTCGATACCGTCACCGTGACCCCGGGCGCCACCCAGCAGCCTCGTCCCACCCAGTCTCGTCCCGCCAGGCAGTGACCGTGAGACCAGACGTTTAGGGCGTGGATGAGGCGTTATACGTACCACGTACTAAGACTATTATTCACCGCGCGGCCATAATCCAATGCCATTAACTTCGTCATCTTCCCCGTTGACACCGTCTCAAATTACGAACTTGTCCTTGACCGCAAGCAAAATTTGCGTTAATGATGGTTGGTAGGAAGGGCGTTGGAACTTGGAGCAACTCCCAGCTTGAAGCAGACCGGGCCGGAAGTAACCCGACGCTTTCTCCGATAATGACGGATTAGCGACTAATTTCGTGGCATGGCGAATCGGTCGAGTTGTCTTACTCGAATCTTTCTTGTTCTCGTACCACCAT
The DNA here is from genome assembly GCA_004369055.1 of Polyporus arcularius HHB13444. Classification (NCBI taxonomy): domain Eukaryota; kingdom Fungi; phylum Basidiomycota; class Agaricomycetes; order Polyporales; family Polyporaceae; genus Polyporus; species Polyporus arcularius. Next base: position 697 of record ML211248.1, read on the forward strand.
CATCTCCTCGAACTGAACTTTTGGGGACCAGCTGCCATGCTCTCCTCCATGTTCCGTCGCCCACTTCTCAACACGACCCGCACAGCACGGCGGTTCGCTTCTACATCCTCGTCCTCCGCATCGAACCCGACTTCGACGTTCCGGCGTAACCTCAAGCTGCTCGCTGGCGCATCAACCATCTCCGCGGTCTCGTATTACGTCGGTGCCCTCTACCCTCCAGAGATTGCGCATCTGCTTTCACCACGCGCCGCGCCGCCGCCCCTGCACCCTGACGACCCCGCCGCGATTTCCCACATCGCCGAACTCGAGGAGCAGCTCAACCATCTCCCGCCTCTCGAGGCCCATCGTGCGCGGGAGGACAAGGATGAGTGGTACGAGACCAGGCCATATGTCAACCTTCCCGAGGAGCGCCGTGTCAACAGCCTGACGGCGGGCACGCTGAAGGGTCCCGGAAAACTGGCTATCCCACCGCTGGTGCGCGCGCGGTACGATGCGAAGGAGAACTGGGTGTTCATACATGTTGGGAGGGCGCTGTGCGGGCACGAGGGTGTCATCCACGGAGGGTTGCTGGCAACGCTCCTGGACGAGACGCTTGCGAGAGTGGTGAGTAGACCTTCCTCAGGCTCGTTCAATACATCCCACACGAGGAACATACGTGTGACCGGTCGGAGAGCGTTGCGGGGAATGAGCGAGGGACACGCTTCCTGGTCTGGCTCGTCTCTCCTAAGGTACTTCACAAGACACCGTGCTCAGAAATTCCGACTCAAGGAGTAAGGCCGTGCCAAGGAGAGGCTGGGAGGGGCACCCAGTCTGCTTTCATATTTTCCATATGGTCATGACACACGGACACATCTGTCTGCGCACGAATCACGTTGTTGAATGAAGAAGTGGCTTGTCCGCCAGATGTCTAACCCAAGCCGGCTATCTTCACGGATCTCCGAAGCAGATGTAGCGGGGTTTCCGTCCGCTCGAAGTCCATACTGTGAAGTCTCATGTCCCTATCATTCATTCCCTTGTGTCCATCTCTCGTATCTCTCGCATCTCCCGTTTGTCCCACTGAACACCGCCGTCGTTAGGCTCTCTTGAACCTGCCAGAGAAGGTCGGCGTGACGGCGAACCTGAACATCAACTACAAGGCCCCTACGCGCGCCGACCAGTTCATCGTCATCAAGGTGAAGCTGGACGAGGCTCAAGGCCGCAAGTCGCGAGTCTCCGGTACAGTCGAGGACATGGCTGGGAATGTCCTCGTCGAAGCCAAGTACGTCTACTCTGCGGTCCGCCTCCCGTGTCTTTCAAAACTCATCACCTCCTGTCCAGCGCACTTTTCGTGCAGCCGCGGTATGCGAAGCTGTTGAACTCAACAGCGGTCCGGCACATGCTGGGCGAGCCATCGCACTCGAAGGAGCCCATAACGCCCGGTACGGCCGCTTCCGTACCCGTCAAGCTCCCTGGCGGCGCACAGACTCTCGTGGACTCGAAGGCGTGAGGTGCGACCTTGCACGCGACTTATCTTTACGACTTGGATATCATTATGACGTGCTATAGATGGTTTCATATGGGCTACTTTCCTCTCCGTGTGCAGCAACGCCGGACCCTGCCGTCGATCGTTATACAGGCGGTGTCTGCGCCCGCTGCCTGATCCACGCCATCCTCCACTGCTCGACCTAGTACACAGCCTGGTCCCAGCCCGACGGCTATGGGTCCGGGTAATCGGCATCTGCCCCGGGAACAAGTAGAAGACGTACCGCGCGACCATCGTCGGTTTTCGGACGGGATACGACTCCGTCGACATGATCTGCAGGTACGCATTGATGTACGAGAGCACGAGCCAAATCAGCGGCGGGACCGCACCGCCAGCAGCGCGCGACCCGCCACCCCAGGTACACACACGGCTGACTTTGGGCCATCGCTCGAGGTCGTCCTCCGTGACCTGGTACTCGCTGTGCTGCGCCTTGACGACGACGTGCTCGAGCGTCGGCCAGTCCTGCAGGGTCGTCCATCGTCTCGCGCGTGCGCTAGCGGGTCGGGATCTCGAGTCTGACCGACGCGAGCTGCGGGCCGTGCATGAATTCCAGCGGCTCGCGGTGTCTAGCTGATCGCAGGTTCGCCGTTTGGGTACTCGAGCACGAGCGACGTCAGGCGTTGGTCTGGGTCGACGTGGTCGAGAAGTGGGTCATGTCGTGTGCGCGTGCCGCGATGGTCAGGGCGCGGAGGCGGCGCAGACCGTGCATCGGCGCGGACTGTTCGGTCGCGTCGTGGTCGTATACGGTGACGAAGCTGAGTGTGAGGGACTTGAGCCCGCCGAGAGCGCCGAGGGAGCGGAGGAGGTCAACGTCCAGTGGGGTTTTGCGCAGGGCGAGGTGCTCGATACGCGTGGAGGCTGCGAGGGGCGCGAGGCACAGCGGACGCACGGGCGTGCTGAATACGAGGATATTGAGCCTAGGGGTACGTTCCGCGACGGTGCGGTTCCCCGGCGGTGCGCGTCGTCGAGTCGCGGAGGGCATAGACCTCTTCGTAGTGCGGCAGCCACCGGAGCTCATCCAGTCGAAGACGATGTGCAGGGCCCGAAGGCCTTGGTCCCGAGCGGCGTGGAGCAACGCTGGACATCTACGGACGAGGCCGGGAACCAGGTGAGCTCTTCCAATTCTGGCAGGAGCGGGGCACTGTTGTTGCCGACGATGAACGGGATCATAACTACTTTCTGCTGCTATTAGCTGATAATCTGGACAAGCCGTGCATACCATTGTACGGTCACCACAGACTCTTCAACCTCGGCGAAGTCGTGGACTCGCAGATAACCGGGCACATGTAGTTCGCAGTGGATACATTGCCCCTATCGCTGTTCTCTTCCTTGGCACAGGCAAAGAAACCAAAGCGTTGATATGTGCAGAGAGATAGTTCTAACCATTCATATACACAGTCAATCAATCTCGCATTGAACAATCGAGCAGTTGTCATACATGACGAAACGCATAAACATCGACTCGGGCAACATCAAAAAGCTGTCTATCAAAAGCGCAGCTATTGCATACAATCACTGCGGCCTGGCGGGACGCGTGGGACGGGGCTCACGGGTAGCCCCGGGAGTCACCGTGACTGTTGCGACTGACTTCGTCTCGGTGGTCGTGGTGGTCGTGATCGTGCCCTTGGTCTTGGTGACCGTCTCGGAAACCGCGGGCGTCGATCCCGTGAGGACGTAGCGGGTGCTCGTCGCAGTGGGCGTGGTTCTGGAGGTTTCGGTGATCGTGATCGTCGACGTAGGGCCGGTGACGGTGACGGTGGAGGTGGGAGTCACGACTGCCTGACGCTTGCTAACGATGGCGGACGTCTCGGTAACTGTGGACGTGACAGTGGTGCTGCTGATGGACGGGTTGAAGCGCGTCACGGTGCGAGTGGTCACATCGCAGGCCTCACGAGCAGGAAGTGCTGAAAGAAACCATGCCGTTAACACCAGCGACCGTTGACATGTATGACCAAGACTTACCGCCGCCGAGGACACTTCCGGAGGCAACAAGGCCCATGGCCGCGATCGCGACGAGCTTGGAGAAGAACATGTCGAATGGAGGATGAGCTGGGATGGGTTGTTGCAAGAATAGAGCGGGAGGCAAAACAGCGGTCGATGGAAAATGACCGGCGGCGAAGTCGAGGTACTTGTATGTTTCTGGTCTGCGTCCGTCCCGGATCTGACTTCACTTTTTTGCGACGACAAGGCTTTCCTATCAGGTACGCGCTCAGCACGCTGGAGAGCGTCATCATCCCCTGTCCTGCTATAATACGATGGAGCCACTTACTTCCGCCAGGAGCTCATACTTCTCCCGCTCAAGTGACGGCGAATCCGACAGATCAGACTCCGGTGGACATGCGGGTGCCTGCAGTGCATCGGTGTTGTTTCGTATCCGAACATGGATGGAGTCCTCTTACGATGAGCCAGCGAAGCCATTTGGTAAGTTCCGGTCGGAATCAAAATCAAGTACTTTCACCGTTGATTACCACCGTTCTCAGGCTGATGCACACACCGATCGACCCCTCTAGGCACACTTGCATCCGCAAATTTGTGAGATCCTGCGATGCTCCGTATGCATGGCGAAGCGGTGTACGCTGCCAAGACGGCTCAAATCTGGAGTACTCGAGAGCCGAGTGGGACAGGGGAAGTGAAAGGCGACATGCGAGCGAGGCGGTGATTGGGAGATACAGGGGAGCATCTGGCGCGGCAACCCTGAAGAGGCGGAGTAAACCACACAGAATACCATATCCGGAACGCCCGCCTTGGGGAAGTCGTGCCGCGAGGATGAGCCTCAAGCCGGCTCCATTGATCATCTGCACCCGCGTCGTTTTGCTCATGACGCATTCTGCTGTTGACGCAACCTCACCGGAGATCGCCCACAGGCTTGGCGCACACGCCTTGTATCTGGACTTTGAATTCGCTAAGTTCGTATCCGCCCTGGAACCTGCTCAGCAGCTTGGACAGTATATAACCCTGAACACCGCGCTTGCTCGCACTGTCTCCTCACCATTGCGCCCGCTCCCGTCTTCTCCACGCCCAACAGTATACGTTGCACGTCATGTTCTCCGCCAAGCTCTTCGCTCTCGCCGGTTTCCTTGCCGCCTGTGTCGGCGTCCAAGCCCAAGGTTAGTTTTCATCTTTCTCATCTGTTGCATTGTTGTTGACGTGTCGCTGCAGGTTACCCTGGCTATCCAGGCTACCCCGGTTATCCTGGGTACCCCGGGTACCCCAACAACCCTGGTTCTCCGGGTTCTCCGGCCATTCCGGCCTCCCCGAGTTCTTCGTACCCCAACAGCGGTCCCTGCACGCGCACCGACTTGTTCATCACAACCGCCTCCCCGACGTTCACCACAACTTTCACCGACACGACCACGGTTACGGTCGCGCCGACCCTGGTTCCTCGTAACGATAAGCGTCAGGCCCCTCCTGCGACCGTCACGACCACGACGACTGTCCCTGGACCTGTCGTGGTCACTACTACGACGAAGACGATCACGCGCCCGACGTCGACCAGTCATGTCACTTCGACGATCACTACTGCCACTACCACCACTTTCACGGAGACTACCACGGAGACGACGACGCGCACTCGCACCGAGACTACCACCACCGGCGGGGTGACAGTGACGGGTCACCGCCGTCGCGATTTGCCCACTGCTGCTTGAGGAGAAGTGATGCTTGTTTGTCCCGTTTTTGATATGACAGGTCGTGATTGTAGCGCGCTATGAGTTCTCCAATGTATAGTTTAGAAATATCAAGTGGCCATTCAATTATTGCGCGCTTTTCTAAGTAAACTGCTCTTCTTCCCAATTTGAGTGTTCGAACAGTTGCCTCATGAAACGATCATAATTTCTCGTTATTAGAAGTTTGCCTTGAAATGTTCGATGTAAGTTTGTCGCCTGTTGTCGCTCAATCAGCCTTTCCAGCGCGTTGGAAGATATGAGGTTGAGTGTGGGAAGGCGACCGAGGGTTTTGGCACAGCGCGTCGCACGCTCGTCCGAGTTCAAGCTACTACTATACCCCTCGTCGAGTTGTCTGCTGCATGTGCAGTCTGCATATCGGTGAGTTGCTTCCATCCCACAGTTTGATAAACTCTCTAGTAATATCGTCCGACGTGGCAGCTGCAGCGGGAAACAGGAAACGCACTCATAAGTGCTCGGATTCCGACATGCATCCGCCCTCGCTATTCATAGCGTAAACCATCCGAAGATGCCTGACTGTCGGGATCCAAGACCAACAAGTGCGACACACGACACGTCCGCCTTATTTCGCACGAATACCCTTCGCGCTCTCAAAGGCCTGGGCTGCCCTTCTTATTCGCGAATCCCCATAGCCCGGCTTTCGTCAATACACATATAGTTCACCTGCGGCACTGCAGCCTTGGCAGTTCGACTTCGTCTCAGTATGCCGCACGCAAGTCGCGAAGACGGGACCGCAGCTGCATCCACGGTTACAGGCAGCGTGCGACGCTGTCGGTGCTAGTTCATCATGTAACTCATTCAGCTCTTGGTATGCAGGGAACCCGCCAGACCGCCTCCGCGGACTCGTATCCTGCAGTCTCACGCGGAGTCTCATAAAGAGCTGACCGTACGCCACGACGGACGGCCCTCAGTCACCAGCCCTCCTCACGAATCCAACATGGCTATTACCCATCAATATACGTGGCTCATCACCGGGTACGTCTCCCTGCCCAATCCCCAGTGGCTCGTGGCGTCTTTCTATTACTTACCTGCACCGTCGTCTCCAGCTGCTCGCGCGGCATCGGCCTGGAGCTCGTGAAGCAGCTCCTCGAGTCGCCTTCGAACTTCATTATCGCAACCGCACGAGACCCGGCGAAGGCCACCGCGCTCCAGGCTCTGAAGCAGACAGCCAGGGGCACGCTCGAGGTCATCCAGCTCGACGTCGACGACACGAACGGCATCGAGCGCTCCGTGGAGGAGGTCACAGCTATCCTCGGCGACCGGGGGCTTGACTACCTCGTGAACAACGCTGCGATCGTGCGTCTCATCCCGTGCTCTCTCTCCCTCTTCCGATTTCTGTTTCCTCTTCGTCTCTCCCTCGCGTCCTTCTAATAGCTAGCTGACCCCGACCGGCCTCGCTCGCAGAACCAGAAGATCGACACCGCGTTCACCATGAACATCGATGGCTGGGCGCAAGTGTTCAAGACGAACGTCGCCGCGCCCGCCCTCATCGCGCAGCTCTACCTGCCCCTCGTCGAGAAGAGCGAGAAGAAGACGATCGTGAACGTCTCGAGCTCCCTGGGCGCGTTCGGGTACGGCTACGGCGAGACGTGGGCGTCGTATGCGATCACGAAGACCGCGCTCAACATGCTCGTGCGTACAATAGGTGCAAGTCGAATAGCGGTGGCAGCTGCTGACCTGGAGGTATCGCGTGCAGACATACAAGCAGAAGGCGGAGCGGCCAGACTTGATGGTCATCTGTCTCTGTCCGGGATGGGTAAAGACGGGTGCGTGTCCGCCGTTTGCTTTGAATGTCGATAGTTTTCTTACGAGCGAGTGCAGATATGGGCGGCGACGACGCGCCGCTAACCCTGACGGAGAGCGTTACGGCCGTAGCGAAAGTCATCACATCGCTCAAGCCCGAAGACAGCGGTCGGCTCGTTAACTTGAGACACGAAATTGTACCCTGGTGATGAGTTTCTGCACTGCTCCACGTAACCCGATAAATACATAGAAGTGTGTTTTCCTAGTATCTATACAATCGCTAGATGGCCGACTGGCCCGGGTCTATTGAATACTTCTTGTCCCGTGGCTTCGGCCTCCCCTGGAAGCCCCCCAGACCGGCGCGAGTAGTGGAGCTCGACGTCGAGGTCATCCGCAAAGGACCACACCACCCCGGGGTTCTGCCGTCCCACGAGGACCACATCTACTGTACTCTACAAGAGCGGTCTGCAGTCAGACAAGTCACAAGATAGCGAGGGAAGAACGCACCTCATCGAGCACGCTCTGCGCGAACTTCCCATCGACAATGGCTCCGACGGCAGACACGAGGATCTTATCGCCTTGACGGCTGCGGCGAAAGGGACTTGCTATCCGGCAGTGTCCCTCAAGGGAGGAATGCGCGCCAGCGGGATGCTAGCACCAGACGAGATGTCGACGAGGTCGACGCCGTGTTCAGCGAGTACTGCAGTGAACTTGACGGTGTCTTCAGACCGCCAGGAGGGCTCGTTCGGTAAAACGTCTTCCAGCCACTCCGTCGCGGAGACTCTGCCCAGTGTCGACGATGTAAGCACGATGTTCGAGATGGAAGTAAAAAACACGCTCACCTCGTCGGGTTCAAGGACGAGCTAATAAGATACACATGGGCCCCATGGATCTCAACGACGTCAAAGCCCGCCCGCAGCGCATGCTTCGACGCGTCGACAAACGCCTTCACGACGCGCCGAATGCCATCCTTCGACAATGCCTTCGGCCTCGAGTAGTCTGCGCTCCACGGCACCTCCGACGGACCCCACACGTCGTCCGCCCACCCGCCGACGACCTCGTCCGCGATCGATCCCGCCGCGACGAACACGGGGACGGTCGATGCCTTGCGCCCGCCGTTGGTGAGCTGGATGCCGATCTTCTGCCCTTGGGAGTGTGCGAACTCCACAATGCGCGACCACGAAGGTGCTTGCTCCTCCATCTATATCCCCGGGTAGTCGGGTGAGGTCCGGCCTTCCGGGGAGACGGCAGTGGCCTCGACGAATGTCAGGCCGGGACCACGTATCACGATAACGCCGACTGTGATGGAATGCAATCAGTGAGAAATTGGGTGCGTCGCATTTCCGAGTGGACATACTGTGCGCGTCCAGCCAGGGAGATATTACGCCGTTCTCCGCGGAGTACTGAGCCATAGGCGACAGGTTGGCACAATGACATGTCAGCTCTATGTCTCTCCCAGTCGACGCGGTTCTGGAGGTCCGCGACTCTTGATGGGCTGGAAGAGATTAGGAACAGGCTTGCCATCTAGCTGCGGGTCGCACGCGGTGCCTGCCGAAGATATTGTGCGGGTATGAAGTCAGGGGTATTTGTCGCCGGTGTGTTGTGCTGAGGACTCATGGCACGTATCGTCGCAAGATACGATATACTTGATGAGGTGAGGATGAGCAGAGCTGATGATCTTCTGTTGAGAGAGGGAAAAGAGGAGCGCACCGTATATATACGTCGGTTGTTCTCCATTATGATTTCTGACAATACAACATTGACCGCACGAACTATTGCACAACAGTGCGTCGCTCGAGACATGGACCATTTGCGGAACGCCGATATCGGTAGACCTAACAGGTAACGGACAGTTTGCCTCGGGCGGCGATCTTCCGCCCTTGACTCTGGCGTGCATTCTCTCCCGACGGAAACACCGAGATCATGCCGTGCGAGCTGAAAGTTATACTTACTACGCACCCAGGTCAAAGGTCTTCACAGCTCCTTTACCCATGCTTCATGCGCTTGCGATCGAATCGATTGCAGCACCTTCGTAGTCAATAGCTGCGCTACCACGGAACCCGCTTCCCCCTTGAAGATGAAAAACTGCCCCGAGTCCTTCACTGGCTCCGGCTTGAGCAACAGGACCGTATTCAGAATGCCTGCATCGCCGACAGAGAACCGGCAAGGCCGCGTTCTGTCCGCCATGTCTGGACGTCGAACATCGAACGAAGCATCATCAGCATTCACGCGTCTTCCGTGAGCAGGAAAGATAACCACTTGCCCGTCGGGAGCCACCTGGCGGAAAAATACGAGTCATATCCTCGCTGAGTACAGAGTCCAGCCCAGATACAGTCCGAGTCCTCGTAGTCGTGATGATCTCTCCCTGGCCGCTGCGCTCGCGCCCTCTGTGCTGAGCGTCTGCTGACTCAGCGCGCCTCGAGGCTCCATGCTCTTCCTCGCAGAGGCTCTTGTGACTCTGAGGCTCCAAACTTCGAGTACTGGCCTGGAGCTTGACTGAGGTGTCGCAACTTGTGTTTCCTCTTACTGACACGTTATTCCACGGCTGACCTTTCACAGCAGTGCCGTTATCGTGGCATGCCTTGAACGGCCCAATGACGGCCGTACGTAGGGAAAATAACCTCCCTGAACCGCGTCTTCCCCTCGAAGTCTGCGAGTCCGTCATTGACCGGGTGCATCATCCCTCCTTGTTCGACCACCATGCAACCAGGTACTCGTGCGCCGCGCTATCGAAGTGCTCGCTGGTATGTCGCGCGTGGCGTCCGCGGGCCCAGAAGCTGCTTTTCTACGCTGTCGAACTTCGCACCACCTACCTCCTGTACGCCTTCGTCGAGTTGCTCGACGAATCCCCTGCTCTAGCGACATATGTGCATGTGGTTCTCATTCACGGGAGCACACATTACACTCCTGGCAACAGCGTCTTTCCGCTCTTCCCGACCGTGCTCGCCAGAAAGCTGCCGAACTTGCAGGAGATGTCCGTGTACGGCACGGGCATCAAGAGTGGGCGGTCGCTCAAGCGTGGGTGGTCGCCCCGTATTCGTGTTCGTGGCCGCAAGACCAAGCTTCCGCATCTACCTCTCCATCCTTTGTTCCACACACTGTTGGACAAGCTGCGCCAGTTAACCACACTTCGCCTGGGCGTGCTGACCTTCCCGTCTTTCGGCGACTTTGCTCGGATCTTGCACCAGCTCACCGGACTACAGAGCCTTGTCTGTGATGCCCTGGACTGGTCAAACCTTGGTCTCGTTCCGTTGTGCACATCAAGGCTGGAAGCGGAGCGGAGTAAGTTCCTTCCAGCGCTGTGCTCCCTGAAGGTACGGAGGTCGCCGGTTCCATACTGCAATGCGCATATCTGACTGTGTACATGTACGGGAAGGTGACCTGGATGGGACTCTGCGGCACGGAAAGGCTCTTTGCTGGGCTGGGTCCGTCGCTTACGCGTCTCGATATACATGTGCCATACTTCATACCTCACGCAACAGACGGTCATGATGGTATGTCCCCAAAATATCCAGTACCTCCTCTCAGGGGATTTCGCTGAGCAGCACCTGTCGCAGCATCGGAGGTTGCCAAGCATGCCATTGACTTGTCACCTTTCCCATTACTGTACTCGCTCACCGTACGCCTGTCTCCGGCACTCCAGCAGCCGGAATATCAGCAGCTATACCTAGCAATGCTTAGATCCTGGTCTCCTGCTCCCTCCACGAGCGGCCGCACTCTGGCAATTGCGCCGGACTGGCCTTCGTCCTTCACTGAGAGGCAATACTGCGAACTGATGGACGCCATCAGCAGTCCGACGGAAGACGCACTCTTTCCCACAGCTCAGGACCATAGACACAGAGCTTCCGGGCCCGGGGAGTCGTCCGTAGTCCTCGTAAACGTCCCGCGCCCGTGGGGGAACTGGGGTCAGCATAAGGGCCGGAAGGGCAAACACGAGGGCTGGTTTCCGAGAGCCCACAAACTGCACAGAGTGCGGCTAGAGCCGGGTCGAGGTGAGAGCATCAATGGCACTGAGCGCTGTCCCGCACTGGCAGGCCGCACCAGCAGCCCGCTTGCCCGAGTGACTGAGCTGTGGAACTTCGCTTGCAGATCCGCCCTTCTACCCGTGGGAGCACTGGCGACGGCCTGCTGCAACGGAAGCGGATCCACTGCGGCAGCGGACGGAAACGGAGGCGGCGGCGCAGAGCCGGGTCCGAGAGGTACTAGGTGAGCTGCCGTATTGATATTCTTGTCGGCCCAGCGGTTCTTGATGCGAGTCTGGGATGCACCTTTGCAGCGACCATACGTGCCGAGAAAGTGACTGTTCCGTGCATGCTGAGAGCTTCAAACAGCTGAGCCCTTCAGTCATGAGATGGCCATGGGCGGGACTCGCTGTCATGTTCTACCGAGTTCTTGAGTCCATATTGTTGTCTGGATCTGTCCATAGATGCGTCCTCGTCATGTCATCCACGACTGTGTGCGATGAGCGCCGCTGCAATGCAATATGCTCGCAAATAGCCCTCCTGCAGTGAGTCAATCCGAGACTCTCATCTCGTAAGTCCGTTCTAGCACGCGAGCAGCTGAGCCAACGCACTACACCGCGAGAAGGATAGCTATACGTACATACAACAGCAAAAGATACACAACATAAAATAGCGCTAGCGTACAGTACACGCCCCGAACACTCAGATCCACATCCACATCCACATCCATACCCAGATTATCATCGTGGACACCCACCCCTCACAACACCACCGCCATCCCCGCGAAGACCGCCGCCAGAGCAGCCCCGACCGCCAACACCGGCACGCCCTCGAGCAGCCCCACAGCGCCATTCCCGCCCCCGCTCGCCCCGGACCCGGAGGGCGCGCCCCCGAGCGTGCTCGTCGCCACCACGGTCGTCGCGCTCCTGCTCGTCGTCGGCGCCGTCGTGGTACTGCTCGCAGTCGCGGTCGCAGTCGCAGTCACCGTGACTACGGGGACCGACACCGACACCGATGAGGATGGAGAGACAGCAGAGGACGAGGACGAGGACGAGGGAGCGCCAGAGGGCCCAGCGGTGATGGTGACGGTCACGGAGACGGTCGTCGTGCCGGACGCGGCGGACGTCGGGGAGCCGGTCGTGCAGACCGGGGGGATCCCGGACGTGATGGACGTGCTGCTGACGGAGAAGCTTGTCGGGAGCGAGACGGACGTGCCTGCGAACACCCGTGTCAGTTCGCGATTCCGCAAACAGGGATTCTTATCTGAGCTCACCGACTTGTTTGCACGCCAGCATGAGGAAGGACTGGCCGGTGGCCTTGTCGTTCGTGCTGCAGCTGCCGGTCATGCAGTTCACGGCGTCCGCCATGAAGTTCGGCTGGTGGCACGCGCATGCGAAGTTTCTGGGGGAGATGGGAGGTGTGTGAGTGGGCTGAGCGGACGTCCGGGTGCGGAGAGATGGATGTATGCACGAACGAGGCGCATATATGCAGGGACCACTCGTTGTTTCAACCTCTGCAGTACGCGGTATACCGGTAGACCCCGCAAATGCCCATGACCAGATGCGGGTGCGCATATAACGAATCGAACGTAGCTCCTGACACTAGGGTTAGGGGAGGTAACATCTGCTCGCAGATGCGCTCCGATACAGTGGACTGGCATCGCAGCAATACACTTGATGTATGCGTGGCGTGGACATATGGGTAACGAAGTCACCCAATCGAACTTCCCCGCATCAGCAGTTGCTGGGCTTGGAGGCAGGTCGGCGTTCTCGGGCATGCCCACTAAACGCCACACCCAGCCACCGCCGTGAAGACGCGCAAGTCCGCCTTCAGCAGACGGTCTCGGAAAGGACGGTCCCAGAACCAAGATCAAGTTCATAATCAGGGGAGTACTCACAGGCCGGTCCCGCAGCCAATATCCTGCGTCGCTTCCAGAGCGCACCGCTGGGCGCACACTGGAAGTCCGACTTGTCTTTTCTCCTGCCATGTACCCTCGAAGGGGGGTGATCGCGCCTCGACGCCCAGCCCGAGCGCTTTTGCGCGGTTTCCGTCGCGTCTGAAGCCAGAGGACCAAGACCAGAGGACGAGGAAGACGGAGAGCAGGAGCCAGCGCGGTTGTTGGGTGAAAAGAGACATGTTCGGCATCGCAAGTGGTCGTCGCAGGTCGTGAGTGATGTGGTGTGGGTTTCGTGTGAGGGTCGGTGTAGTGCTCGAGCGTACGAGCTCGAGAGGGAGAGGGGACCCAGAGAGACCGAGAAGGTCGGGGGCGACGCACGCGCACGCTGGCAGCCCCGTCCGCCTTATATCCTCCGAGAGCAGGAGAAGCAGTCCGCCATCAAGGAAAGCACCAACAACGCCCCGCCGCCCGGGCATCGATCGCCCTCCAGGGTCCGTCGCAACTTCTCCGGGTCCTGCCCTGCCTTCACGCACCTGATTCGTGCTTCTCCCCGGCGCGTGGAATGTCGTAAACGGATAGTCTTGAGCGCGAGCACGCGCACAGAGACACCACGTACCTCGGTGCAACACTGTCTGCGGGACATCATCTGACTGAGCCTTCTGCTTCCCCGTGAATTGAGCTGTTCGCTGTCGTGTGGATCTGCTGATGACCCTCATCACGCGGGTCGGGGCTGTCCTGCTTCCGCCGACTCAGACCTGCTTTATGTACGTTTTCAAAACGATCATTAATGCAGACAGGCCAAGGATATGACGGAAGGTAAGTATGAGTTGTGTTTCCGGAGTGCGCGGATGAAGGCGTTCAGGTAAGTAGATGAACTTGGCGTTCAGGTACTTATGTCCTCGGCAATCTCCGGCAACATCCGGTATCTAATCGCTATGTAGATTCCATTGAGCCGCGCGCGCTGCAAAGCATCTCAGGTTTGCTTCGTACCACGACATGCCTCTACACGACCTCGATCTCTCTCGAATAGCTGCGCCCATGGTCAACCAGAGCGACCTCCCTTTTCGCATCCTCGTCAGACGGTACAACGCCTCTCTCGTTTACACGCAAATGCTGCTCCCGGAACGTCTCCTGAACGACCGAGACTACCTAGACTTCCATACGCGTGGGCTGAAGGAGGATTATGACAGCCCAGTGGTGGTACAGCTATGCGGAAACGACCCAGACGAGGTCGTGCGCGCTGCGAGGACGGTCGTCGACAGGGCCGATGCGATAGGTGCGTCTTCGTGCGACCGAAGGTTGTGTGGTGATGGGAGCTCATATTATCGACGAAGATGCGTAGATCTCAATCTCGGATGTCCGCAAGACGCTGCGAGGGAGGGACATTACGGAGGCTACCTTCTTGGTCAGAAGGACTGGCCGCTTGTCGAGAATATCGGTGAGTATATCACTTCTCCGCGGCTCTGGCTTTGGCTTTCCTTTGCGGTTCCTTGGCAGCACGTCCTCTCGGGGCGTTTCATTGCATATGCGCATGCGGGGTCTACACGCCTCTCGATCAGTCGCAACGCAAGTATGCGCATATATGCGCATATAGTCGCAGATGCGTCCATCGGGAAGTCAGCGTCCGGGAGTAACGGCCAGTCATGTCCAGTTCCTGCACACGCAGGAAAGACGGCGAGTGCGCGTTCCGTGCAGGTTATGGGTTTGCGCATATATGCTCCCGCAGACTGTACCGAACATTTTTGGAGGAACGTGGGGTGCGTGCGTACTCCGTCATTTACCGTCGGTGGACGCATACATCCACTTTGACTTCGCCGATGTTAGTCAGAGTTGATAATATTGGCGCCATCTTCTCAGCGATTCTGAGAGGAATCCGAGCCCCAAGGATCTCGCCGGAGTCGCTCCCCACCTCTAACACCCCCTTGGGAGTCGCGATTTCGGCACGATTCTGGGTCAGAAATTGGGCCACAATTTCCCAGCTACTTGTGCAGATATTGTTCCTTATTGACCCTACATTCACCTGCGCATCTGGATATGGTGTCGTACAACTGTCATCGACACAACCTCCAAGCTCCAAGCTCTCCGGCGAGAATTGCAGGGGTATCACATTACAACGACATAAGCGCAGACAATCAAGTGCTGGCTTACGGTCGTTGTGGACCTTGTTATGTCTTCGTACGGTGTTGATCAGCAGGGACATGCTGCGTTAATAGGTCGAGGGACAGGGTCGCGAGCCTCAGATTCGCTATTCGGGGTGTCGAAGCTCCTCCGGAGTCGCTTCGATGGTTCTGCACGATTCTGCTAGAGTCGCGACTAGACTCGTCGTCCCGAGTCCTCGAAGAGTCGTAGATTGTGGCCCCGTGTGTAAATGCTCGAGCAGCGAAAGCGAAAGAGACTCTGATTGTATCGCCGTAATCTCGGCCGTGACCACCAAGTGGTGTCCTAGAGGTCGACGAGCTTGTTCCACATGAGGAGCTCAGTGATCTCCAGATGTGCAGCGAGGTGTTGAGCATAGATCCATGGTGGTGGGGTGTCAAAAGCGGCCTACCCACTGCATTGCGTACTGTCTACGTGACATACATAAGTGCGACGACGAAAGCGGTTCAGCTGCCATAGCATCTTGATGACGAGCGCAGGGCGGGAGGTGGGAGCGGAGGCAGTCATGCCCTGCGCGGTGGAGATCACCGTGATGTGGCTCCCCGCCAACTCTCTTCGATACATCTGGTTCCTCTCAAATCTTCTTCTATACATCGTCGCTCACAAAGTCGTTTCAGTCTCCGCTCTCGCGCATTCACTCCCTGTACCTGTTGCCGCCAAGATTCGTCTCTGCCAGAACGTCGCCAATACGCCAGAGCTCGGCGCACGCCTCGAGGCGGCCGGCGCGTCCTGGATCACTCTGCATGCCCGCCACGTCTCTGCACGACGTCGGCGGCAGGGTGCCGCAGACCTCTCTCATGTCAGAGCGCTCAAGGAGCGGGTGCGTATCCCGGTGGTGAGCAATGGGAACGTGCGGACGTGGGAGGACGTGGCTGCGAACCAGGCCGTGACGCGTGCGGATGGGATCATGGTTGGTGAGACTCTATTGGCGAATCCTTGGTGAGCACTGTTCGTCATGCATATGAATCGCGGCTCAACAATGTTGAGCAGTCTATTTGCGAACGTCGTCCCCGATCCCGTCAACATATCTCTGGAATATCTCGAGATCTGTCGGGACCACCCAGATACCGCGACGATACAGACGATACAGACGCACGTCCGGCATTTCGTCGATCATCAGTGGTATGTGTCCCCATCTCCGCGAGCGTTGCAGTGCTGAGGGCGGCTCTAGTGGTCGGCGACCGTGGTTCAACAAGTTCCGCGCTGCGTTGGGCCGGTGCGAGACTGTCGACGAGATCGAGAGGTTGCTGCGCGTGAAGGTGCAGCGCTGGCGGGGACTTGCTCCGCTTGCATCGGATGAGGTCGACGACGGAGCGGATGAAGCTGACGACGACGAAGAGAGGGATAAGGCAGCAGAGGTGGAAGATGTGATGGCTGCCCTGAACATGCTACAGTAGTGTTTCTTGGTGAGTCCCGCCATCCACGCGTGCCTGACGAGGGGCAGTTGACAGACAGTTCAGAGTTCTGGCAGTGTACCTATGTACTTGGTCCGGACTCAACGGCAACGCCCAGTCCCTTCGCCAGCGCATGGAACACATTGCCCAAGTGGAACCATCCAGGAAGATTGCGCATAAGTCATCCGCACAGTGGCAAAGTCATCGGTGCGCCGCAGCAGTCGGTGACAAGCTATTTCACTTCGGTGTCTGCGTGCGCCCACCCGAGTGCAAAATAGAGTCACCCCACTCCGAGGCCGACATATTGGGATCAGCGACTCGCTGTCGGACGGCAGGCGTTTCTGTCAAGCCACTTCATTGTCAGACAGCTACTTCCGGTACGTATGAGTGGCTACATCTGGGTTACATTGAGGTGACGCATCCTGCATGCCCGCATAGAGCCCGTTTCATATCTTGTGTCATTGCTTGATCTTCATCTCAGGCTAACGGCGCAGCAACGCAAATGAAGGCGGGCCACCCTGGGCCACCGTAATGAACTCGCCGGCGTCCGCGGACCGGTACCATCGCCTAGGCCGCTGAGCGTGTCTGCGGCATGTCCATACGCAGGTAAAGTGGGCCTGGCGCGCCGCGGCCGGCATGCGGGCGTTGATGGGCGAATCTCGAGATCACAGGCCGGGATAAATTACGATGGCGGTGGCTGCGCTGCCCCTGCGCGTAATGGGCTGCCGGCGGAGGTGCGTTTCCCGCCCGATGGACCCGGGATCGTTGACAACAACCGCCTTTAGGTCACAACTTGTGCTGTGAACTTTGCGCGGAGAGCGAGTTTGAAGACTCGGGGAGGTGCTCGTGGATTGCTCTGTGGGGTGTTTCTTTCCATCGCAGGCGCAGTTGCACATGGTGTGCTGACGTTCCATGACAGATGGTTTAATCTCGCGGCGCCTGCGGGATGATGAGTATATCCGCTTACGCAGAAGTCACTGTCCCACGCCGGCCCAGGGTGGTTCGCCGCTCGCGAACATCCAGGTGAGACTCTAGAAAGCATTGGCGTACGAGAGAAATATCTGGTGAGCATGTCATCTACTCTAAATTTGGTTCCCCAGATGGGTGTGGCTTAACTTGTACCACACAGAAACATCCTTAGACTTTATACCCTCACAAGATTCACAGTATTCAACAGTACTCAAGAGGGAAGTAGACCATGCTGCTCATAGTACATACATCACAGACACCCAATCTCACTATGGCCCAAGGGTAGCTTCCTTCAAGTCGGTCCCTACATATGTACTATTCTTTATTGCTGTTAATTCGATGCACGAGTTCTCACTCGCGCAGCCGTGTCCCCCTCCGTGTAGTTCATTCACAATATCTGTCAGATTGATGCAATACTCTTCTTGCTTGATAGTCTTGGGTTGCGTCTGTGCAGGACTTTTGGGCTGAACCGAGTACGTGTGACATGCTGTGACATGCAGGCGCTGGAAGTGTGACATGGAACAAAGCAGACGAATTGGGCGAGCCGACGCTGGCAAGCCGCTCGCTGCCCTTCTTCTCTCCCTTCCCGCTCGCCGTCTCCCCCGACGACGACGACGTCCTCGCCGACGCCCTCTTCCACCCACTGGCTCGCTCTGTTGCTGTCGGGAATCATCATCGCTCTTGGCTCTAGACGACGACCCATTGCGACGAGCTGCTCGCCTTTGTCCTACCTTCGCAATCACAACAAAGGCGCCTTTCTTCCTCTTACTACTCGCAACTGGACTCTTCTCAACCCTTTCTCGGCTCTGGTTCCGACGGCGGGCAGCCATGGGTAACTGCGTGTCGACCCAGGACCGCGAGGCGCAGATGCGCTCGCAGGAGATAGACAAGCAGATCGAGGAGGACTCGCGCAAGCTCAAGAAGGAGTGCAAGATCCTCCTCCTCGGTTCTGGCGAGTCGGGCAAGAGCACGATTGTGAAGCAGATGAAGATCATCCACCAGAACGGGTACACGCCCGAGGAGCGCAACGCGTACCGCCAGACCATATACAAGAACCTCATCGACTCCGCACACCACATCATCCTCGCCATGCGCAAGCTCGGCCTCGACTGCGAGGACCCGGCGAACCGCGCGCGGCTCGAGAAGATCCTCGACTACGTCGTCAACCCCGCACCCACCTTCTACTTCTCGGAGGAGATGGCACAAGCCATCTACGACCTCTGGAAGGACCCTATCATCCCGAAGATCATGGACCATAGTAGCGAGTTCTATCTCATGGACAGCGCAAGCTAGTGAGTGCTACTCTTCGAGTCGTCGCTGTCGGGAGGGCGATGGTACGCTGGACGGGTTCCATTCTGGGGGAACTGTTCCCGGGCAGCGTCGCGCAAACGCGTCTGACGCCAACGCCCCTGCAACCGTAGTCTGCGCCATCCTCCATCGTTCTCTCTCTCTCGGCCGCCGCCGCCACATCAGTCGGACGCTGGGTCACCCTGTGATGGAGCCCAATATACCCGGCGCTTAGTGCGACAGGCGTATCCGACGCGTTCGGCGGTGCCCCCGCGGATTGCGATGTCATTGGCAGAGGCTGACGTTTGGTTACCCCAGCTTCTTCACGGAGGCGCTGCGAATAGGGACCCCAACGTACATCCCGACGGAGACGGACGTGCTCCGAGCACGAGCGACGAGCAGAGGGATTACGGAGACGCGGTTCTCGTTAGGGCCATTATCGTGAGTAGGCCGCGATGGCGCCCTTCGGCCTGGCTCTAACCCGTGTTGGCAGGATACACATGTTCGACGTGGGCGGTCAGCGTTCGGAACGGAAGAAGTGGATACACTGTTTCGAGAGCGTGACAAGTATCATCTTCTGTACGGCGCTGAGCGAGTACGACCAGGTACTGTTGGAGGACCGGAATCAGGTGCGTCATGTTTGCGTCCTGTATCGCAATCGGTGTTGACGATGACCCGCGCAGAAACGAATGCAGGAGTCGCTCATCCTCTTCGAGTCGGTCATCAACTCAAGATGGTTCCTACGGACATCGATCATCCTGTTCCTGAACAAGATTGACGTGTTCAAGAGCAAGTTGCCGAAGGTCCCACTAGAGCGGTACTTTCCGGAGTACACTGGAGGACCGGATATCAACAAGGCCGCGAAGTATATCCTGTGGAGATTCATGCAGGCGAACAGGGCTCGATTGAGCGTGTACCCACAGTGAGTAGTCTCAGTGCGCTGTTCGGCTATGTCGCTAATGACTGATTTCCGTGTGTCGCAGTCTAACACAAGCTACGGATACGTCAAATATCCGACTAGTGTTCGCGGCAGTGAAGGAGACAATACTGCAGAATGCGCTGAAAGACTCAGGCATCCTATGACCTCTCCTCCCTTTGCTGTTTCTTTGTCCGTTCTGGGAAGGGGAAGAGGTGTTAATGTAGTGTTTGTTTCGTCTGGTGAGTTACCCGCCTGCGTCTGGTGTGGCGGTGCTGATGCGGATATTGTCCAGGCCCAGGTCCTCGCATCGCATCGGCATCCACGTCCACTCATTTCTTCATTTCTGTCTGTACGCATGCATGTCTCACGTTCACGTTCACGTCCACGCCCGTCTCGTCCCATCTGGATTTGGTCTCATCCATCAGTCATGATCTCGTCGCTTTAGTCTGTTATCGCTTCACCGCTCTCCCTCCACCGTCTGCGTCACCTCTGCCGCTGCCTCCTTCATCCTTCGCTCGCGGTTCCCATGCACCTCCGCCTTCATGCACTACATTCACCTGTTCCTCTGCCCGGGATTGGACGCCTTGGACACCCACTCTGCTCCGACGTCAACGAGGTCGACGCCACTGTGACATCGCATTCCGCCGATGTCCACGCTCTCTACCGACCATCTATACCGCCCACGGCCCGCATCGAGCGTAATCGTGGTTCGGCTTCGGACCTCCTATTGACGATGCACCACGAGCGTTTGACGCACCCTGCGCCCACCATCCCGTCACCCTTGTTGTACCGCCTTATTCTCTTTCATGGACACCGCGCATACCTCATCCTCGCCCGATCCCGCATTCTCATGTCTGTGTCTACCACCCCTATTAATAGACACTGCTCCTCCGGGTTGATCGACCCCCACTCTGCTGTCCAGAGTCTCGGGCTCCCGTCCTACCGTCTGCTTTATCTGCCTGCCCCATTCTACCCTACTCCTACGATCTCCACTCCACGCCTGGCTTCCACCTTCTCTTCTACCTTGCCCTCTCCCCTTCCGGTATCTTATTGTGCCATGGATCACGATGCTACCGTGAGGCCGGCCAGCCCCGCTCCGCTCCCAAAACACCCCTCCTTGAGCCCTCTGAGTTATACGATCTCTGTATATAGGAGAGGTCGGGTGCCGTCGCAGACGGGCTGTACATATACGCATATCAACGCACGAGGTGTACATGATGTATACGTATACTCGCCGCCGTTGCCTGCTGCTCGCGCACATTCGTGGCGCAGTTTGTACAGACCTCGGCTGTCCGCAGTCCTGGCGGGAGACCCGCCGTTTGCTCGTCGCCCTTAGCTCTTGAGGCGCGGCGGCTTGGGCCCTTTTGAATTCTGCTCTTTCCGGTTGCGCCATCTCCCTTTCTCCCTCTTCATCCGATCCCAGGTTTCGCGGTTTTCTTGCATTGACGTCGTATACGAACTCGTCGTGACGCTCGTCTCGTTTCCTAGGCTTGTTCTTTCGTAGGCTTAAGCTCGACTTGACTCCGTGCCCATCCCTACGTTTACAGCCACACGTTTACAGATACTACCCTACGCCCCTCATCATTGTCCCGCGGCGCGCCCTTTCACCTTCTCACACCCTTCATGCACGTCGTGGACCTTCCTTGTTTCCCGCGTCACCTTCTACGTATACGCTCTACGCTTTGCGCTCCTTCTCTTGAACGCTCATCCGTCGTCCCGTCTCTCTTGCCCCTGGAATCGGTTCTTATCTCTATCTGCGAGCTCGAGCTCGTTTGGAAAATGTAACAGTAGCGTCGCGAGGTCACTTACATAGATAATCATGGGCGATTGCAAGACTGCCTGCTTATGCCTGCTTTAACTTGGCTTTAAAAAGACTTTCTATGGTCGACAGATTGGGCAACACCGCCACAGTATAGTGGGCGGATGAATGAAGTTTGACCACATTCCCTTCACATTCCCCTTTGCTCTTGCCCTCGGCTGCACCATGTCGGGTGGGTGCGTACAAAACCACATCCACTATGAGGGGCGATTGTTCGGTGCTAAGCAAGAATATGGAGCAACTTGGACAATCCGCTGAGACGTCGGCGAAATTACCGCAGTGGTTTGCGGCAGGGGGCTTTGACCTCAAACTACGGCCCTCACTCCGGTAATTCGGACTGCACAAGGAGGTCTCAAGCCTCGAGGAGGAAGCCGCGTTCAAGTTCTTTACTGCAACATGGGCGCATGCATAGACGCGAGCCGTCTTTTGCATCCCAGATGCCAATGCTGGTATTGGAAGATTCAAGGAACCGAAGTGAGTAAACCCCTTACCGAATCAAACCACAAAGAAGGACGGACATGACTCGTTGCTTCGGCGTGCCAAAGCGGCCCGCAATCAGCACGCTAGAATGAACCTTATAACCAACCGTGTGGTCGGCGACGAGAACCCCCAGGCCTCAGCCTCTCAGCCCTCCTCTCATTCTTCCCCCACCATGTCCGTGTCGACAATCAACACGCAGGGTCTCGTCCCCGGTCTTGCTGCACAAATCCGCGTCGTCCATCTCAATCATCGCAACTGTCGCATTCTACGAGACGCCCTAGACGTCGGCTCCGCCAACAAGGTGTATGGCGTCTCCTTCCGGCTCTCGAAACGCGGGGCCATCGAAGCCATCGCCCTCGCCACCCCAACCACAGTCTTCTTCGTCAACCTCAACGAAGCCGGCACACAACAGAGCTTCCACAAAGGCGCAAACGCTGCTTCCAAACATGCTAAGCTCCGAGATGTCTTGGAGGACCCGCGCTGCCTCCTCGCTGGGGCAGACATCGCTCGCACGGTGCTGCTCTTGCACCGGAATACGGGTGCGCATGTCCGTGGCGTGGAGCTGTTGGCGCTGCCCGCGGAGTCGAGGGGGAAGCAGACCTCCCCAGCCGACCTCGCGAGCACCTACCTCAGCCCCACAACGAGCCACCGGCGCATCCACGCGCTCTGGCTGCGCGCTTCCAACGACGATATTTGTCGCAAGGCGTGGCTTCTAGCGTGGTATGGTGTTATCGTTCGCTATGTGCTCTTCTTAACACTGACTCCAGCGCGCTTCCAGCATCGCAGAGAACGCTGTTGACCAGATCGCCACCCTCGTCAAAGCCGCAACCGGGACGGTGCCCGCGCAGCACCTCACCTGTCTCGCTAGGCTGGTTATTAATGTGGAACGCCTAGATGCAGACAAGCCGACGTCCGTCGAGAGCGAGTTCGACAAGATCGTGACCGGGGCTGACGGGCAGGCGGTTCTGCGTAATGCTCGCTACAAGACTCGCGTTCGCAAAAGTGCGAGGGTAGGTGATCATACTCCTAGGCGTACCCAGTTTGCTGACTGAAATATCGTTTGAAGACGGTCATCGAGATCAACGGCGGCGAAGCAAGTGCGCAGGCGATTTCGACCAAGGGGAAGTCCACCGGACTGGCCTTCTTCAAGGGCAAGCTCCCGATCAAGGTCCACAAAATCCGTATCATCGGCCGAGAAGAAGCGACCAACGCTGAGCGCAGCCGGGACGGCTATGTCCTCAGCGTACTGCAAGGACTGAGCTTCCTGAACACATCGGCGTTTGTGCAGATGCTATGGTTCGAGCTGAGCGAGACTGCAGCGCGCCGCGCCCTCCCATCCCTCCTTGCGGAGAAAGGTCACAATGGAACAAGCAAATTGCCACAAGCATTCCAAAAACTGAATCCGTCCCAGCGCAAGGTGGCAATAGCGATGACCTCGTGTGGCAGGCCTCTCGTTGTGGCACATGGTGAGTAGCAGTCATCGAATAGGGGACTCGCAGTCTGATGGTGTGGTTTGGAAAGGCCCTCCGGGAACCGGCAAGACATCGACCATCGCCGCCGCACTAGAGCATTGGCAGAGCAGCAGACAAGCCGCATGGGTGATCGCTCATTCCAATGTTGGCGTGCAGAACATCGCGGAGAGCCTCTACAAGCGGAAGATCGATTTTAAGCTCATCGTGTCGAAGGAGTTCCACTTCGAATGGTGCGTCCTTCCTGCATTCTACTCAGCCTCTCATGACGTGCTCCTTTCCATAGGCATGAACACCTATACGAGGAGATCGAACACTCCGTCATCAGGACTGACGATTTCGGTGACGGTTTCGACGCGAGGAACTACATCGGAGAGACCAAAGTCATTCTCTGCACGCTCTCGATGCTCTCGAACCCAGCCCTTCACGAATTCGGGATCTACAAGCACGTTCCGGTGGAGCGCTTGATTGTCGACGAAGCATCTCAGATTGACACGTTCGAGTTCATGGTAAGTCGCACTCTGTGGGCGCATTGACATTGTGGCTGACCAACGCACCAGCACCTCTTCGACATGTGCTCGGCGAGTCTCGGCAAAGTGTGCATGTTCGGCGACCCCAAGCAGCGTGAGGGTACCACTGTTCTTACGAGATATGTCTGCTGACCAGCAGGGTACGGCCCGCGCAGTGCCACCTTTCGGTGCAGAGGTGGCTCCGAAGATGAAGACGATCTTCGACTTCGAACATCTCAAGAACAAGGCTCACTTCTTGGATACCCAATGTACGTTGGCCGGCCGTCCCCTCTTCGCTGTGAGGCTAATAGCTTGCCAACTGCGCAGACCGCATGCCGGTTCCGCTCGGGGATTTCATCTCACTGGCCGTCTACGACTCGAAGCTCAAGTCGGCGCACGCGATTAAGGACAGCTCATGCGTGCTCTTCGTGGACGTACGTAAAGGCCAAGAAGAGCGCGTGGGTTCGAGCTGGAAGGTACTGATCCCATTTCCCCTCGCCATCGTTCGAACAACTTCTCACGCGCTCGCAGAACACCGAGGAAGTGAACACGATCGTCAACATCGCGAAGAATTACTTCAAGGGCAAGCACTTCTGCGTCATTACGCCCTACGATGCGCAGCG
The DNA here is from genome assembly GCA_004369055.1 of Polyporus arcularius HHB13444. Lineage (NCBI taxonomy): Eukaryota > Fungi > Basidiomycota > Agaricomycetes > Polyporales > Polyporaceae > Polyporus > Polyporus arcularius. The sequence continues at coordinate 25,130 of ML211248.1, forward strand.
CGCTGCTATCACCGTCGCGCTGAAAGCCGCAGGCGTCAAACGCTACGAGCACGTCTACAACGTCGATAGCTTCCAAGGTGAGACCTCATACGTTCCTCACGCCGCCCAACAGGTCCTGACCGACGTATTGCACTGTCCAGGTCACGAAGCACCATACATCATCGTCTCGTCCGTGCGCACCACTGTGCCAGGCTTCCTTCGACTGCAGAACCGCCTGAACGTCATGCTCACCCGCTGCCAGAAGGGGATGGTGCTCGTCACCCAGCGCGCGTTCCTCCACAACGCCGGGAAGAGCACCCTCCTGGGAGAGCTTGCAGAGCATTGGGAGACCCGGGTGGGCATGAATATTGCATGGGCCGACGCGATGGAGGTTGCGGGCGGACTGGCGAACCTTCCAGGAGCTCCCGGGAAGAACGCACCCCGCGCGACGGCGAGCCCTTCGTCGAGTTCGGTGGGCACGCTCGTCGACGGGATGGCCGACCTTGAGATCAAGGCCTAAGGACTGATTGTATATGTCTCATGTTGCCGTGATCACGCTTGGTGCACGTATTCCTGCGGTGTCTTGTTTGTCTCATTACATATCTTGATTCTTGTCATATAGTGTCGTCTCTGTATCAAGTACTGTACATATATAGCCTCGCTCTCTGCGCATCATTTTGGTTTTCCTATGCAGTTGGCTTCCACTCGGCGATCCACTTCGCCATGTAGGACACCGCGCTGTCCTGAACGCTCTTGACCTTCGCGCTCGCCACTCCTTCGCGCACGAGCAGGTCCGAACAATGGAAGCCGTCGGAGAGCAGATGCGGCTGCATGTCCGAGCCTGCATTCGTGGTGCCGTCGGCAGCGACTGTCGCCTCTCGCCAGGGATCACCTAGTCGTATGATCACGTCGAATTCGTCAGAATTTATTGAGAAGCAGACGAAGATGGGGGACTCACGGATCCCGTTCGCGAAGATGAGGCGCTGCGCGGTTGTGTTCCAGCCCTGATAGAGGTTATTGAGACCTACCGCGTTGGGAGAGGCGACAACGCTGTTGCTCCCGAACGCCCCGGGGAAGTGGTATCCGCATTGTCGCTGAGGTAACGTGTCAACCAAAAGCTCGTACGTGCAGTCCCAGAGGTGTAGCTGACCTCGCTCCACACAGCCTTCACGAATCGCGAGGCGATCGTGGGTTGCGACGCCGCCGCCCCATCGAAGTTGAATCCAAACTCGTTACAGCTGCGAAGCAGATGAATATCGACGCACGCTGGTAGGAGGGAAGTATACTGACGTCAGCCACTGCCATGATCGCCCCGCGTTCGGTGCGTAGGTATACGACCAGTAGGGATTGGTGGAGTCGTATGTGCCCAAGCAAAGACTGCTAGTTATCAGAACACGAACGTCACCCGTAGCTATAGAACCTGATAGACGCACTCGTTCTCGTCAGAGCCACAGACTGGATGCCACATGAAAGTCAGCAGGAATATGGCATGAGGGCAAGACACGACGCACTCTGTTCGTAGAAGGTATTCTTCCAGAAGGAACCCCACGCCTGCAGGGCATAGTCGAGGCCCCAGCCGGACGCTGGCGCGCTGACACCGTTCTTCACTTCCAAAGCATCACAGAACTTGAAGAAGTCTCCGTTGGGCCCGCTGTCCAGTTGCAGGTTCTGCCAGGTGAAGAAGTTCTGCTGGACTACATAAGCAGCGCCGTGAGCGGGCGGCCTACAGACAAAAGTGGCACGATTCTTACGAGCTGCCGCGAAGTCGTCGTTGTGAGAAAGCCCCTGGAGCCCGAACGTTGACTTGAGAGTGTTGATCTGGGAGCTGTCGTTCGAGGCGAGTACGGAATCGACGTGAGCTATGACGGCTTGTACGTCCGCCGAACAGTTGGCTGGCATTGACTGACGGATGGGCTCGAAATAGCCCCAGAAGTCCCTACATGGACATATGAGAACGGGGGATATAGCATTCGCGTAAAGATAGACAGCTCGACGTACACAGTGGCTTGGACAACGGCGGAGGACGCATATCCCGCATAGAATACGTCTGACTTGCTATTGTGCCTCTGTAAATCAAACGGGTGTAGTGCGGGAGTGACAGTACGTACTTTTTCATGGCGTAACTCGTCAAGGCGCCAGCGTAGCTGCCGCCGATGAGAATCCAAGGTGCCTTCCCGGGCGCCACCTTGTCACCTCCCTGCATAGGCAGCTGCACATTCTGCGCAAAGTACGCAAGGTCGTTGATGGCCTGTTGGACAGTGTGCACGCGGAAGCTTTGCACAGAGAGGTCGGGATAGGGATTGGAGTTCCCGAAGAACCGATGCTCGAGCACGATGGTCGACCCGTTCAGCTGCTGCGCGATACGCCCGTTGAGTGTCGAGTTGGTCAGATACGAGGTATACCCTGTGCGGAAGAGCGAGGCGGAAGTATTAGATCACATGGAGGGGGGACAGACGTCCGGCATAACCGCGGGCTTACCCGATGCATCTACTTCTCCCGGCGTCGACAGGATAATCGGACCACCTGAGCAGGGACGCAACGTCACTCGTCAGCACAGACATGGCGTCAGTGAGTGCATGGGGACCCACCGGGCTCGTAGAACTCGTACGTGTGCCAGTACTGCTGTCTGAAGGTACCGAGGCTGGGGTTGTTGTGGTCGATGAGCTGGTTGAAGTAGTATGTTTTCGTGTACGCTGGAAGCTGCGTCCCATTACGACTGACGACCGGAAGCTCTTCCGACGGTGCCTCTAAATGCGGAATGGAAGGGCGTGGTCGTACGAAGGCAGGCGTACCGGGCCGAGGAGGAGGCAGCGCCCTTGCGACGGAAAGGATGGCAAGCAAGGGGATCGCGGAGAGCAGCAGCATGGTGACACCCACAGGAGTCGTACGGTGATTGCGAGAGCTGATGGGTGCGGTGGCCGCGAGCTCTCTGGACATCGAGGAGAGCTCTCTTATGTACTTTCGCCACATCATGGACTGCCAGCAGTTCAATCTGCTTCCTCCGCGCTTCGCCTCTACGGCATCGAAGGCACTCAAAGCGGAGAGCGACGGGACAACTCGTCAGCTGGTGCAGTGTTCGGAGGAGCAATCTACGCGCTGACCTGCCAGCGGTTGATGCAGAAGTATGAAGACCTGTCGCAAGTCCGAGGATGACCATCCGATTGCTCCATATGTCAACGAGGTTAGGAACCAAGAGGGTTTACGAGAGTATCGCCGTTGCACGAAGAGCCAAGCCGCAGTGACGACGGGCGAAGGCACATGGGGTGGGACGAGAATAGATGCCATGGCCGATACTGCCCCGAGAGTGCTCCTGCAGCATCGTCAGCGAGATGGTCAGCTTGTACGCGTTGATACTACGCAGTGTACGCACCACACTGTTCATCGCTTCAGGGCTGAGATCTGAGAAACACCAGGGATCGTCATCGCTGCGTCTCCGAATATGAGGTTACATGTCGCGACTGTTGAGATGATGATCACTAGTCGCGTCTTCAACATTTGTACATATTCGCATTCTAAATTGCACGATACCAGCAAGCTGCAGAGCGTATTCACAGACAGGCCTATGTCCGACCGTTGTGCCGTGACGTGGCAGCAGTCTGGCCGGGAGTCTAGAGATGAAGCTGGCGAGCGGTATGTCGAGCAGGTACATGGACACGGTGGCAAGCAGGATGCTTTGCTAGCGCATCGGTAGCAATACAAAGCAGTACTCAGAGGTTGAGTACCAGAGTAGACAGCTCGAAGGGGTGCGAAAAGTACGGGTGGCAGCTGCGGGTGTTCGTGGTGGTGGTCAGAAGTCAAGCGCTACTTTGCATGTACGTATAGTGGGTTTCAACTGCATGTTCATTGATTCAATCCGAAGCCACGTACTGAACCTCCATATTTACATGGGACCACGCCCACGCTCAAAAACAAACAGCGCCAAGGATAGATCTTAGACATGAGACAAACTGACTATGTACATGCAAGAGAAACGACGTCCACAATAAAGCGAAGACACAAAGGTTAAAGCAGCCAGCTACAGAAGGACACGACGATCTCCGACTCCACATACACACCCTCGACGCACTGGGCACCTCAGTATTCGACAGCATCGTCGTCGTACCCCGGTCCCGTGGTCGAGGTAATCTCCATCTTCTTCTCGTCCTTACCCGCCCCCTTCTCTTTCTCCTCCTTCACCGCGCCCTCGTCTTTCGCAGCACTGTCATCCTTCTTCTCCGCACCGTCGTCCACGTCCATCTTCGCGTCGCCGTTCTGCGCCTTCTCGCCCGCGTCCGATGGCTTCTCGCCGCTGCCCTCGACAGCCATCTTCGCGTCCGCGTTCTCGCCCTCGTCAGGCTCGTCACGGCGCTCGACTTTCTTACGTGCCTCCTCTTGTGCGACTCGCTGCCGCAGCTGGGTGATCTCCTCGATGCCCGCCGCCCGCTCCTCCTTGAACTCCTCCCACTCCTTCTCTGCCGCCTCTGCAACCTGAGTACGACGCACGACGTTAGCCACATACCAACGATGAGGACACGGTGCGTACCTCAGCCTTCCGACGCTGCAGGAACGCCTCCTGTGAAGGGAGGAGCTTCGCGGGAAGATAGTACAACGGTGGCGGACGTGTCTTTGGTGGTGGTGCGAGGGGATTTGTTGAAGCTGGAATATCAGAGTCGGAAGAGGGTATAGTGTCGGAGGTGAGCAGGAAATTGGAGAGCAGTGGTAGCCGTGTCCGGCGGAGTTTGTGCTAGAACGCAACATTGTCAGCGGTTGGAATAATGTTGCGAGTGGAAGAACGAGGGGAGCTGAGCGGCTAGTGCGATAGCGTTCGAGGTTGTGATCTGCCTTCGTCAGATGATTGTTGGTCGTGATTTCATGACGAAGGATCGACTCGTGGTGTAGAGGAAGCCGGAATCAAGGACATGGGAAGGATGTGGGGAAACAAGCGTAGAAAACAGGACGTACAATGGAATCCTTGAGCTGCAGGTCCTCCTCTTTGCGGTTCGCAGTCGTCTTGTCCTTTTTCGCCTCCTCGGCGCGCCTGACGGAGTCAGTCTCTTTCCGCAGCTTATCCTGTAACCTCTGCTCGATCAGTTGCCTCTTCTTCGCCTGCCCGTTCCAAGTTTCGCGCCACCCAACGAAATCCCAGTAACCCAGCCCCAAAACAACACAGTAGAGAAGAACACGTCAGCGCGCCTCGACAGAACGGGAGGAGACGGCGAGACGCACCGCTTCGCTTGCGTTACGCTCCTTGTCCTCGTTCTTCGCCTTCGCCAGCGTGCCCAGGACGAGGCCGAACATCGTCTTGCCGCGCTTCCGCTCGCGCGGCTCGACGGCCATGTCAATCCGTGGCCGCTTCTTCGTCCCCGCCTTCAAGTCTCCTGCGTCCCCGGTCTCGGGCGCGGGGGCAGACGCGTTCTGCGTCGGCTCGGGTGTAGCTTGCATCGGGCTGTTGCGTAGTGTGAGTTCGTGGCGTGCACTACAGCTTGTGCGACTGCGCTCACTCTTCTGTTGCCAGTGTGCAGGTGAATGGGAAGATAAAGCGATGGAGGAGACGGTGGTGGGAGGAGAGAAGCTAGATGACGCGAAGGTTTGGACGGGCTTAGACTATTGTAATCCGAACCTTTAGTTGGGTAAGTAGTGAATACTAGGAAGATAACAGCTGGTAAGAGGCGCCTTCGTTCTTTCCTTACTCTTTCTTACTCATTACTAGGCTTACATAACGCTTATTCGGATTCTACTTACCTGAGCTACATAGTCGAATCTGTTCTCTGCTCCCCTCCACATCCACATCCATAGTTTGTTGCTGCTTGCTGTTATCATACACGAACCGCCTAGCTTGAACATCAGGCCAAAACGCCTCGAAGACACCGCGTGATGGACCCGTTCGAAGTGCGCATGCAGTTCCTCGGACTGCTGAAGAGACTCGACGCGTACGTCCCGCTTCTCCATAAACGTCCCGACGTTCTGAACGACCGACAGCTCTCAACAGTCCATTAAGAAGATAGTAGGCTATGCGCTGAAGTACTTCTCGACCTGCGGAGAGGACCTGTGGGACTGCATCATGGAGGAGTGCCAGAAGGTGCGTCTTATCTCGTCGTTCTCGTCCCTCTTCTCCAGCTCGCGACGCGGAGTGTGCAGGCGAAGTCCGGATGATTACTGGAATGCACATCTTACTTTCGGGCCTGTTTTACTGGCGCTGCTCCCCGTAAGACTTCTCTCGTACGCATGGGCAGGAACAGAACATGGGGATAGACTCATGAGGATGCAGAAGATGAGCTTTGGCGGTGGCCCGATAAGCACTCCCGAAGCGTGACTTCTCTTCAGGCATTCGGTCTTCGGAGAGTGTGGCAGGGGGATCCTATCGTGTTGTCATACCCGGACCTCCGTCACACCAGAACGCGCGCACTTGAGCACCTCTCTCCTGTACTGAATAGACGACCGCCCCATTGAGGGCCGCCATACAATCCAGTGGAAGTCAGAATGGTACTCCGCATCTCTTGCTCTCAATCTATCAACAGCTTTCGGCCAGTGTCCGTAAAATCAGGAGGGCTGACAATGCTCTACAGGGAACGCTAAACCATAGGATCAACCTTCTGTACCTCCTGGACTCGCTATGCGAGACATGTCTCCTCGCGAAACCGCCGACCGGTGCGACTGGTCGCGATAAAGCCCCAGGCTCCTCGTCGTACGTCGATTACGTTTCGCGAGACCTCAACAAACTGGTGGAATACGTCGTTCCGCCAGGCCAACAAGGGATGCCGAATTTCATGAGCACACTTCAGGTCTGTCCGCTCACTCTCGCGCCACCTGAGCTCGGCACTGATTCGCCTTCCGCCCGCAGGTGCTTGAAAGCTGGCGAACAAAACGTGTCATCGAAGCACAGAAACTCGACGATGTCATATCCCACCTGCAGAGCCGGCGCGCAACCGCGTCCCTGCCCTCTCCCTCCAGCTCCGCGCCTTCCGCACCCCACGCTCCCCAAGCGAACTTCGACCCACAAGAGATCAAGAGACGCATGGAAGAGGACCGCGAACGACACAAGCGGCTGCGAGAACGGCGCTGGGTACAGCCGATCTCGCACAACCTGCCGACCGCCGTCCCGCCACTGGCGAGTTTTCTCCCTCTGACGGACGACGGAGATGGCGTGGGGGAGCTGACGCTGGACATTGAGTTCGAGAATGATTGGGAGGCGACGAGCGACTGGAATGAGGACGACGAGGAGGCGGTCGCGGAGGAGAACGAGCTGTGTTTTGCGGGCAGCTCTTCAGGCGGGGATGAGGGAGATGATGCCATGGACTTGTCGTGATCCTTTGCTCGTTGTTCCTCGATCTGTATACTTGTGTATCCGTGACTTATTTCGTTCTCGCTGCCGCAGAGTTGCAAAGTACCAACTACGAACTACGAAGTGCCCGGGAAAACGACACTGTTCGGGGTCCTGCCAGGCAGGCGCACGAGGGCACACGTGTCCGGTACGAGGACAAGCGTCTACAGTTGTGGCTCAACGTTGAGCACGACGCTGCACAACGCCACAGACGACGAGCTCGCACCCGCTGTCACCGTCCTCCACACCCTCGACGCCGTCTGCAATGTTCAGCTCGCTTCCGTTCCCTCTTTTCCTTCTTACTCTCGCGAGCTACGCTGCAGCACAGGCGTCCCTCACGCCGCCGCCCGTCTCTGCTCCCGGCGACTCCAGCACCGGCTCGCTCAATCCCACATCGACGCCCTCGACATCGAATGCAAGTGGCAGTGGGTCCTCCGACGTGAGCACGAGCGGGACGCCAACGTCGTCGGCTCAGTTCCCCAGCCTGAGCGGGCTCTCGGACTGCGGTGAGTCCTTCCATGCATGCGGAAAGGCCGACGGTTGAACGGGACGCGGAACAGCGACCAACTGTCTGGCACTTGCGATCGCGGACGTCAAATGCGAGAGCATCGTGGATGTGAACTGCTACTGCGCGCCGAAAGCAAAGTGAGTCTTCTCTGCTCGTCTTTGTCCTCCAGCATTGTTGACCATGCGCGTTCATCTTCCTTGCTTGTCTTCGCCGACTTGCTCAACGCGTCAATTTCCCAAAATATTGGCACGTACGCACAGTGCGACACGCTTCGCCACCTCGCTCGTTGCCTGCATCTCCACGCAGAACTGCACGGACCTGTCCTCTGCCGAGTCCATCGCGGAGCAGTTCTGTGGCTTGGCGTCCACCAGCACGTCCATCTCCTTCCCCACCTCCGTACCTTCAACTTCCTTCTCCAACCCTTTCTCTACGTCATCCTCCGTGTCCTCGTCCGTTGGCAATTCGAGTGCCACCGCGCCGTCGTCTACATCTACGTCTGCGACGTCGACCAGCACCGGTCAGGGGAACGCTGCTCTGCCCGGCATGGCGACTGAGCCTGCTGCCCTCTTGGCGCTTGCCGGCGCGTTCTTCGGTCTTTTGGCAGCATGAGAGAGGGAGCGCCCTCGCCCACGGACATCGCATCTTGTTACCTCGTCGCACGACATACTCATGTCCTGGATTGCATGATACCCTTTATATGCATTTGTTTACGGATCACCGCATGCTAGCGTCCAGCATACCGATCGTAACAAGTCGTGCTTGTCCGACGGCTCGAAGGATGTTCTTGCAAGTACATAGTCAACGACTATGATGCGCGAACCTTCTGGCACTCTGACAAGTTGGACATAAGTGGGGTACCTTCTGCGGCACATTGCCAGAGGTGAGACCCGAAGGCGAACACACTCTAGACGACGGCGCAGCATTATGAAGGATCACGAACATGTCTGGTATCGGACCTTCGTACCGTCATCCTAGGACGCGTGCGCTTCCACACCGCCATAGGTACATTGACCAGGCACACGCAGGTCCTCCTCGACTCCATTCTTCCTTCTGCTCACTCCCACTCTACACTCTGCACCGCTCAGGTCGACATCCGTCTCCGCACGACATGGCCGACACCCTTCCATCGCAGGTCGACGTCTGTTTACGAGTGCCAGTTGAGGTTTGGGAGCACGTCATCGAAGCAGCGTACAACGAGCGTTATGGCGAGGTCCCAGTCGCGTTCGCTACGCTCTGCAGCTGCGCACTCGTCTGTCGCGTATGGTGTCCATGCGCCCAACAGGTCCTGTTCAACTACGTCGTCCTGCGAGACAAGGCTGCGCTCTATCGTTTCGCCGAGCTCGTCGATGCATATCCCAAGCTCGGAACTTATGTCCGTATGCTCGCGTTGCGAGGATACCTCCACGTGCCATACAGTCCAGCTGTATTGTTCCTCACAGCGTTGGGGAGGAGACTCACCAATCTGTCGGCACTATCCATCCATGGGTTCGACGATGACGAGAAGGCTGCGCACCCACTCCCTGAGGGCCACAAGGAGCTTCCTTGCTTACCCTTCCATCGATACTTCCCGTCACTGTTGACCTCCATCTCGCATATACGCAGGCTGAGCCTTCGGGATGTGCGGTTCGCGTCGTTCGGAGACTTTGCCCGTTTTCTCAGTGCGCTTTGCAACCTAGGAGATCTGTTTTGCACCAGAATTTCTTGGTCTGTCCTCGGTGTGGATCCAGCCTGTTTCAACTCCGGAGAAACGTTCCTGCCAAACCTCAAGACGCTCTTGGTACGTCTCAGAGCTATTACTGTACAGGCTATGTATTAACCGTCATGAAGAGCTATGACATGGAGGAAGAAGGCAGGCAGAGGTTGCTGTCCGGACTCGGCGCCTCGCTCTGCGAGTTCAGGATCAAATTCCCCAACAATCTCCCTGCTTTGCGAGTGGACCATCCTGGTGAGCTATACATGGCTATTCACGGAAGCCTACCCGTCTAAATATGCGTTGTCGTGATCAGACGTCCAACAGGAAACTCCATCACTTGCTCTGGATCTTCGCCACTTTCCTCGCTTGGATCGTCTGATTTGCATCCTTGCACCATTTCCGCATCCAGACAAACAAGCACACGAGCCACTCCGAGACACGCTCCTCTCATGGGTGCTCGAAAGTGGAGATGAAGTAGGCGACATATCGCCACGGCAGCGATGCCTATGCCTAGTACCTGCATATAGAGACGACTACACCCGCGAGGAATTCGTTGCGCTCCTGCGTACCATCGGACCGATCGTAGAAGGAGCGCTATGCAGGAAGGAAATCGCCGGGGTTGACCTTGGACACCAGGTCGGTGAGGACACTAACAATCAGCCTAAGACCGATCCTTGTAGGGCGACTCTTGTTGTGGAATGGCTGAGTGACAGGCTCGAGTGGGAGGAATGGTGGAGGACTGCAATCGCAGGATGCTTTCCGACGCTCTCAAGGTGGAACAGGCTCCACGTGGACTCAACGAATACGAGTGGGTACACTGGTATTCGGACGGAAACAACATCTGATTGCGTTGCTCGCAGGATTGCCGACCCAGAAATGGCGAGACTACGACGAAACTCCGCAAGACTATGACCGTCGCCGCCGCAAGCAGTATGCGATGGACGCAGTCTTTAGCTCCAGCATGGGCCGACCGAGCCCGATAGGCCGGCGCCGTGCGTCCATTTGAGCACGGCACCAAGTCTAGGCAAGCGAGGCTACTCCGAATGTCTTGCTACGCCAGTCCACATCTCCCCTTGTCCGCTTTGCTCGGCTCTCTCCTTGCATCTCTCCTATGTCTCCGGATCTGGATCCTGCTCCGCCTTGCATTCGCCTTCTCGACCAGGACCTCTCGTTCGCTGGACTGCCCCTCTCCGACCATGCATCCGCAGAATACACGACTCTTCTATCGTATCCGGACGCCTGCGACAGTCCGCCTACCCCACTGACAGATTTTCACCATCTGCCTGCCCGCGACTTCCGTGAAGCTCGCGAATTGAAATTAATTCGTCTGTCTGCCCATATACTCCCTAGCGTTCCAGTCCTCCTTCACGCTGTCCGGACGTTGCACACACTGAGCACATCGCTGCTGCCAGGGCGCTATACGTTGAAGCGATCGTCCAGCCATCCACTTCAGCTGCAGGACGCGAGTCTGGCCAGCATGCCTCGGACGCGCAATATTGGCTTGTCATCGCGTTGGGAGCCACGTGCGCGGACATCTCGACTCCGTCAGGACACTCGCGGGGCCGAGCAGATGGACTCCCGAGAGTTCGACTCATCGGCGTCCGCACGAACGCGACGTTGAAGGGTGCTTCAGCGACCGACGTCGTCCACACCGTACTCACGACGTACAGGTCCGCAGGTCTGAGATTGTTCCGGTGGCTAGGAGGGATGTCGCAGCAACATGACGCGTCTCACGCATCTCGACACCCGCACTCCTAGCCCATACGATGCTTCACGGCTAGAGATATAGAGCGTCGAACAGTTACTACCTCTGACGGCTATTACGGCAGACGGGCTTCGGTACGGCCGTAGAATGAATTGAGGAGCCAGCGTGGGGGCAGATTTGGCGGGTGTGCAGGTACGCCGGAACAGCGCTCTTCCGCTTTCTGTTAGCACTAATTTACACTGACCGCAGGATATGCTCGATGCTCGGATGCAGTAGGCGAAAGGGAGCAATATTTTGCAGCGACGAGGTGCATGACCACTGCGAATGGAGCTTAACGGCCGTCGCTCGATGCTGAGTAAACTCAGAATGCTCTCGAGCGTTGATTCACTGTCATTGGTTTTCTCTCAGCGTTCCCCACTTCCAGTCGTCCCCGTCGTGCACGCTCACGTGTGCCAATGCCGCCGTTCGTTCACGATGTCTGCTCAGGCTCGGGCCCGCAGTCCAGAGACGCGTCCGTATGCGGTCGGTGCGGTACAAGTCCGTATTCAGGCTCCTTTGGATTCTACGGTCCACATTTTACAGATATTGGAGTTCCGAGGGTGAGCTGGCGGACCGCCCTCGTCATCCCATACTATTGGTGTCTGAATCAAACCTTGCCAGGTCGCTGAGCAGATAAGAGGCTTAGGTTCGCGTATTGCCTGAGAGCTCCTGGACCGGAAAGACAGGTCACAACTCCATAACGAAGGCAAGGGCAGCGCTGGTCCGAACAGCTCGCAGCGGAATTGAGCGGACAGAGTCTATGGCGCGCCTCTGTCCTCCCTCGTTCTCGTTCTACACGGGAAAGACAGAACTTTGTCTCATGGGCAAATCCGGCAGCGCCTTGAACGTCTCGTCATCAACTTCTGTGACAGCCCGCAGCTTGACATGCCGACTAGGTCCGCTATTGCATCCCTTAGACGCCTACCCGGTGAGGCGAAACAAATAGTTCGGCGGTGCACGGACAAGGTGTCTAGCCTGTCGGAAGGCAGGCAGGGGGGCGAGTCAGGGGTACATCATTGGAGAGCAGTACGTTTCCCTCCCCCATCCGATGTAGATTGCTACCAATACAATCTGTTAGCTCGCGCGCAGCCCGGGCCAGTGCAACTACGCCTAGCAAAAGTAATGGGATTTGTATCATATTCCTCCTCGGGCATACATTGCTATCGGACGCGGACCACAGAAGATATTAGGCAGTGCCATGCAGAGTGAAGGTTCTCGCACCGCATGTGGTCTTGGTCTTGGACGTCGTGTCGTACACGGGTGACGAGTAAGTACTGCCGTTTACACCGGTTCCTCACGCATACAATGACGAACTTGCTGCATATGCGACCCTGCTCGCTCCTCTCTCCCTTCTGAGTATGCTCTGGCCGAGCTCCCTCCTCTGCTTGTATCTATTCCCTCGTGGCATCGGGGCTCAACCTTCCTCCGCCACACTTGGAAGCCGAAGCGCAACTCCCCCCGGGTATCCGCAGCTGCGACCGGAACATCTACGTAATTCATCACCCTCGCCCTCACACATTAGAGGTTCGCCTCGGACACATCCCCAGGTAAGCGACACATGCACAGTCCTTCCGATCAGTATATTATTGACTGACCATTGAAACACAGCTCAGTGATGAGGGTCACAATTCAGCAACACGGGGCTATTTCAGTGACAGCACATGAGAGAAGTCTCCTCGCTCTTTCAGGAAATGTAAAGCCGCCACCACCTCTCCGCGTGTGTCCTCTCGCACCCGTGTTGGCACGGGTACCACGACAGTCCTAGGACGTCCGGGTCTCTCCGGTTTGCATGCTGCATCCAGGTCTCGACTCTCGCTCGACTTCATCCTTCTATCTGCCCGCTCCCGCTCACCTATCTCCCCTGCCGAGGTCTAACACTTCCTCATCACGGAATGGCCGACGCCCTCTCGCCCCAGGTTCAAGAGAAACTACCACGGGTTCCCGTCGAGGTCTGCGAGCGCGTCATCAGTGCGGTGTACGAGGAGAACTACTACCTCGTCCAGGCTGCCCTGGCCACTCTCTCCACTTGCGCCCTCGTATGTCGTGCATGGCGTTCCCCCGCTCAAAAGGTCTTATTCCACTGTGTCATCATTCGGAATAAGACTGCGCTCTATCAATTCGCACAGCTCCTCGACACGTCACCCGAGCTCGGAGCGTATGTGCGTCAGGTCCAGCTGCGAGGATATCTCCATGTCTCAGACAGCTGTGTAGTCTCATTTCCTGCGGTCCTCGGAGCGCGGTTGACAAACCTGGTCCATCTGTACATATTCGAGTTAGGGGATGCCGAGAAGGATGCCAATCCGCTACCCCGTGGCGTGAAGGAACACCCCACATTGCCTATTCACCGACTCTTCCTCCCGTCGCTCTTCACTTGCATCTTGAATATCCGCACACTACACTTGTATGGTATTGTGTTCCCATCTTTTGGAGACTTCGCTCGCACTTTGCATACCCTCTCGAACATACATGAGCTGTCTTGTGAAGAGGTGACTTGGGCTCTCCTTGGCCAATTTCCACTGTGCATAGCGAGTAGTCGCTCTCAGAATTCCGAGCAGACGTTCCTCCCCAACCTCACGTGGCTCCGGGTATGTTGCAAAGCTTCTGCGGTTACTGGCAGTTGCTGACACGTTATGAAGTGCTGGAATATGGATGAACCCGGCAAGCAGAGGTTGCTGGGTGCGCTTGGCCCGTCACTCCGACTATTGCGTCTCAGCCTCCCTAATTATCCCCCTTCTGTACGAACTGAATCTTCAGGTGAGTAATAAGTTCCAGTTATGCGAAAGAGCGTCTTCACCTGAGGGTTGACTGCCATGATGTAGCGGCCAAAGAGAAAGATCTGTCAACTGCTCTCAATCTACGATGCTTCCCCCGCCTGGAGCATCTGTCGTTCTACCTCGCACCCTTTCCGGAGTCATATGACAGTACGCTCGAGTCGCTCCGACAGACGCTTGTCTCATGGGTCACCTCCGACGAACATGGGCTGCACGACAGGACAGCATCTCAGCAACACCGGACGCTCTACCTTGAACCATTCCGATACATGCTCAGGCGAGAGGAGTTCGTTGAGATCCTCCGTGTCATTGGTCCTGTTGTCGAAGCAGCACTTTTCGTCGGAAAGACCTCAAGCATTTTCGGATGTGACACAGGAGAGCGTATATGTCGGGCAACGGTCGTTGTACAGAACCTCGGAGACAGGCTCGAATGGGCGGATTGGTGGGCGACCCGCGTCCAAGAGTGTTTCCCGACAGTCATGCGGTGGGAGCGACTTCGCATTGATCCATGTCATAACCGTGAGTAGTTTCGCTTGTGCCCCTGCAGATGTTTTGTCCGGCGCTGTCCAGTTTCGCGTCAAGCGTGTTGGAACTTGCACTCATCTAATTTATCTCACACAGTCCATCCGACCAGGAAATGGATAGACCACGAGCAGACTCCGAAGGATCTATCTCATATCCTTCCGCCCACATTGTGACGACGAGGCGACATAGTCAGAAGGTTCACCGTCACCCCGAAGATTCTACTTCTCACCTCGTCTCCGTCATCAGCTACACAATTGCACACGCAGACCATGGACTCTCTTCGCACCCGCCCACATGCACGTTGTCTTTCCCCACAATACATCGGGGTATCTATGATCTCAACCTCGCTTCGCAGTCCCAAACTGAGTCCACCCTCCAACGGCGCAGCTGCAGGACGACACCGCATATGTCGCTCAACTCCTCCCGCCTTCTCTGTGCCCCATTCGCTTTCGTTCCCTCCTTCTGGATCCCCCGAAACGTTCTATGCTTTCTCTGGATCGGAGACATATCTCATTCACCTCTTCGCCATACTGTCTGCCGCGTCTACACTCTGACTGGACCCCTACGCGCGTCACACGGTACCTGTACTATGCCGAACCGCTCCAGCTCAAGCACTCTCTCAATCACTTCCGTTGGCTACCGGTACTCCCACCGTCCTCTCTACCGCTCGCTGTGGCAGAATCTCGGAGACCACTGCGCTACGCTGCATAAGCCTCCGATACTCGGACACGCGCGTAGCAGTCTCGAACCGTCCGCGCAGAGTCCATAGATACCCTTCTCCAGATCCTTCGACGTTGCACTAGCGCGTGGCGAGCGCGGCGGAGGACGTGGAGGTGGCGCAGTGATTCGCTGTGGCAATCAGTAACTTGCCGAGCATGTCGTCCGGCTTGTCAAATTCCAGATCAAAACAAATGAGGCTTTCAGCCTCGTTGTATCGACTTCGACCCCTTCAGTAACTCACGTCGAGGTGCTGCAGTACTTAGTGGCCTCTATGATTTGTCTGTCCTCGTCTCGTAGTTCGATGCCTATGTTCTCGCCCTCGAATACTACGTGCTCATCATCTTTTTTGCATGACCTCTGATGCCACCCAGCCGTCACACTACAAAGCTCTCTGACTTCTCTTGCTGGCAATGCTAGACTCCGGCGATCAATCATGTTCGGACGGCAAAAAACACGACAACGAGCTTTCGAGCGTGTTTCAATATGCGAAACAGTACCACACGGATACATACTAAGCATATATAGCTTACAGAGTCCCTTAGTGCGCAGCATATTCCACCAGGCTTCTGGTATATATGGTCGCGGTCCGCTAGGGTTTCGAGTCAGGAGCCAGCTGTGCCAGAGGAGTGGGATGTGAGGCAGCCGACACGCGTGAAAAATGTCTGTCAGGGCGCAGTGATTGCTTCAAGATACGTGAGGTATGAGTCTTTCAGGTAGGCAAGACATGACCATGAAGACGGTGGAGGAGGCTTTGGAGTAGGAACTGAGGAAAGAGACTCGGTGTGGGATGGCCGAGATCACCGACTGCAATCTTATCTTATCTCTCCGCACCTGCGGGCGAGCTCGCTGTCGGCCTCGCCCAACTCACCATCAACCTCGATGTCCTCTGTCCACGTCTCTTGATGCTGCACTGCCAGTCTCTGTGCTATCTCTTAAGTCTGCTGTCTCCCAGTCTGCGCCGGCGAATTCGCACCTTCTGCCACTCTTCAGGGCTCTCTGCGTCTGGCCCAGGACAATGTGAGTCTGCACGGGACAATTGTTATCCGATTTCCTGCTGAAGGACAGGCGTACTGCGACGTCGCTCACTGAAGGACGGTAAGAACTCCCCGGAGGTTCTTCGTTTATTGCGGGCTGATTATGCCTCCTAGTGCTATGTCACCCAGTGCCCTCTACTCGCTCCCTGAATCTCTGGAGCCCTCCGCTGTCCTTACATTCGCGCTCACGCTCACTCGGCCTCAGTCCCCGCGCTTCCGCCAACAATGACTTGCACTGTTGACCAAGCTCACAACCTGCGGTGGCCCCAACAAGTGTCCCTGGTCTGCGTGACATGACTGCGATGTGGGTAGGGGAGCTGCGGCTCGTAGCGAGGGAGGGAGGCGCCACAGAGGGTCCACAGGCACGCACGTATGGCTCTACTACTAGTTCGTTGCCTACACTGACCTTAGTCCTCGAACCTCCCCTCTATATGACCATCGCTCTGCTATTCGAGTGTCGACGAGCCCGTCTGAAGCCCATAGCCAAGGAGCTGCAAGGACCGTCCACAAGACAGACCCTGACCCGGCGCTGACGATGGATGGTGCCGACCAGGAACACCATACATCGCATCAGGATCCAAGTGCCCGCCGTGGTGGCGAAGTGGCTGCATCGGGAGCGCTTGTACGTCCTCTTCATCGACCATACGAAGCGACACAATATACTGACCGGCATTCTGGTGTTAAGTCCTGAAAGCCTTGACTTGACGAGCTACGAGACACAAATCTGCGGTGTGCTCGAGGTACGGTTGTCACTAGTACTCGCCGAACAGCACAACCGGTAACCTTACTCCTCGTCGCTTGTGACTCAGAAGGCTGCAAACCCGGACGCGCTGCGTTCCACGTACACGACACGCACAGTGTATGAGTTTCTATGCGCTCATCCTGACCGCAACGCTGAGGTGTCTCTGAGATTCATGCATCTCCGCGTATACGCCTCCCCGACCGCTTGCTTGCGAGCACTCGGACTCATCCCCCAACACTCCCACTACATAGTCGGTGCCCATATGGACTGAATTCCGGATCGCTCGGGGAAGTCCGCGGACGACGCTCAGGCCAGCGAATCCATCGACGAGATACAGCAGAAGGCAGGGAAGGGCAACAATGACGGAGGGAACCCTGCGGAGGATCCCCGTGGTTGATGTTGAAGATAGCAGTACACACACAACAGTACTGACACCACCGCTGTTTGCCTCGGTACGTGCTTTTCTTTGAGCTTGCAATCGCATTCTAATTGTGATTCCAGGTACTGTACCATTTCGAATTGTTCGACCAGTCACGCATAACAGGCCCCCAAATTGGTCGGAATTTGGGCGCCTGTCACGCGTCACCAGGAGGCTGGTCGAAACCACCTGCCCGGCGCTAA
>ML211249.1:0-42747 GCA_004369055.1 Polyporus arcularius HHB13444
GCAGCTACCATCCTTATCCGACTCGCTGGCCCCAGAAACTCAATCTGCAGTTCGAGAGGCGTTTTCAGTCCACTAAGAGAGAGGAGTTGCTGCAAAAGCGCAGCGCGACGCGTCGACGCGTCGGCCGTGTATAGATCTGACGCGTCGTCGGAGATCAAATGTCTGCTGACAAATGTTGATTCGGGACCCTACGGTTTCGACCCGTCAATTGGGAGCAGACTACGAAGAATGGCATGCTCAGCAGACTCCTCGTAGTCGCAGGCAGACACGCTCCTCTCTCTTCCTATAGCGCTTCCAGACTCGCAGGCTCTCTGTCTGTTCCATATCTGCGCTCTTCGTTTCGACACAGTTACATCCGACATCGATATACGATGGAAGTCGACCCTCCCGGCACCGGGTTCCCGGAGTCGTCCGCCGCGCCCACTTCCAGCCTGAAGAGACCTCAAGAGGACGATCCCGGAACAGCGTCGAAAAGACCGAAGGCTGCAGAGACCGTGTCCGAGGAGAGTGAGACAGTGAACACCCTTGAGGGAGAAGGAGAAGGAGAGGTCGCAGGCAGCGGAGAGGCCGCTGAAGCCGCGGATGGGAAGGGGAAGGGAGACAAACGCGGCGACGCGAAGAAGAAACAGAAGGGAAAGAAGGGCAAGGACAAGGACAAGGACTATGTCCGCAGTCGCCGTCGGGGCACGCGTCCTGAGGGAGAGGAGGCTCCTGCACCTGAGAACGGCGAGCCGAAGGCCCCGCGGCTTCCCAAGAGGCAGTGTGCGCTGCTCATCGGATTCTGTGGGGACGGATACAATGGAATGCAAATGTACGTCTCCTACTCTGTCGACAAATGTGCGTACGTGCTGAATGCGTCCGACTCATGCCAGCCAGCCGGACCCGAAGTTGCGCACCATCGAGGGAGTGTTGTTCGATGCCCTCATCAAGGTGGGCGCGGTATCGCAAGACAACTCGGATAATCCAACGAAGGTCAAGCTGGGTAGAGCTGCACGCACAGATGCAGGCGTACACGCCGCAGGCAACGTCGTTTCGATGAAGCTCATCACCACGATACCTGGCGTTAAGGATCTCGTAGGGCGGATTAACGAGGAGCTTCCGCCGGAGATCAGACTATGGAGCATCGTACGCTGCGCGTTATGCACGCCAATCTGACAGAAGACTAACTGTTTCCTAGCTTCGCGTCCAAAACTCGTTCAACGCAAGAACGTCTGTCTCATTTCCCTTCCTCCGACTTGTTGCTTCGTTGACAAGATCTCCGCCAACTGTAACAGGACATGTGACAGCCGTAAATACACGTACTTCTTCCCGTCGTACCTCATGATTCCGCCAAAACCGGGCAGCGGCTTGCAAAAATCGCTCAAGGAACAAGGAGCAGAGACTCCCGATCACCCATTCTGGGACGGCCACCACGAGACGAGTGCGGAGGATGACCTGAGGAGGAAACGGGCGTATCGTATCACTCCAGAACAGCTCGAGGCACTGAGGGAAGCGGCGAAGAAATTCGAGGGGTCGCACAACTTTCACAACTTCACGGTGGGGCGCGACTTCCGGGATCGCAGCTGTCAGCGGTTCCTGAAATCCATTGAGGTAATTTTGTACACTTCCTCGTTGCAAGGGCCCTTGTACTCAAGCTCACTCCAGATCCTCGACCCGGCGGTCTATGGCGATACAGAATGGATCGCCGTGCTGCTGCACGGCCAGAGCTTCATGTTGCATCAGGTGAGGCATTCGCGCTTCCCCCATTGGCCCCAGAGAGCTTATAGCTTGATAGATTGTGAGTCGGCGATGCGATGGCGGCGTGTGCCATTAGCTTACGCTCAATGCTCGTTGTCAGCGCAAGATGATCTCCGCCCTTGTACTCGCATGTCGCACGGGCACACCGCCCCATGTCATC
The DNA here is from genome assembly GCA_004369055.1 of Polyporus arcularius HHB13444. Classification (NCBI taxonomy): domain Eukaryota; kingdom Fungi; phylum Basidiomycota; class Agaricomycetes; order Polyporales; family Polyporaceae; genus Polyporus; species Polyporus arcularius. The sequence continues at coordinate 1,898 of ML211249.1, forward strand.
GAAGAGGTACGTGAAACGTCTCCTCCTTCGGTCCGGACGAGGCGCAATTACACCCCCTGCTGCGTAGATGTACGGCCCACGTCAAGTGTTCATCCCCAAAATGCCCGCGCTTGGTCTCCTTTTGGAGTATCCGATCTTTGAGAGCTACAGCAAGCGCGTCGCCGGCGTGAACGAGAAACTTCAGCCGGACGACCCTGAGTACCGCCCGGCGATTGACTTCGAGGTGCACAGGGCGCAGCTGGACGAATTCAAGCAGCACCACATCTATTCCAAGATGCGCTCGATAGAGGACCAGTTCGGCATGTGAGTCATTCAACCCGGTGTACGAGTTCCAATGTTGCACATGGCTGACGCGTGTGGGTTTCCTCAGCTTCGACGGCTGGATCCGATCAATCGACTCTTACGCTGGGAACGATCTGGGGTACCTCAATGCAAAGGGTGTAATACCCGCAACTGCAGTCATCAAACGGGGCGAGTCCCGCGCAAACCCCTTCCGGGAGAAGAAGCGCTTCGACGCGACTTCGTTCCCTGCGGGTGCTGGTGCCGAGAATGTCGCTTCAGTCGAGGCAGAGGAGAGCTCCGAAGAGGATGAGGCGCAGCTGCCATTGAACAAGGAGGAGCTCGCGGACATGGAGGGATGAGCGTGCGCTACAACTGGCGTACCTCAGCAGCAGGTATCTAAGTTACAAGTTAAGTAATGTCCATGTTGTCGCATCATCAACAATCTACTACCCTCCGCGCACAAACTGTGTCAAGCATCGTTGGCACGAAGCAGTCGGGCCTGCCAATCGCGTACGATAGGGATCCTCGACCGCGACCGCCATAGCCAGTCTGCCTCGAGCTCGGCGTCCGCCTCCGGGAATACGACCTGCATCGTCTAGAACCACTCGTCCTGCGGGCCGTACGTCATCCAGGTGGCCTTCAGCGCGTCCCAGGGCAGCGGCATCCACCCGGCATACTCCCAGTCAATGAGGCATACGACTGTAGCCCCAGAGCGCCACTTCTGCAGACCCCCAGGAAGGATCAAGTTCTTCCGCAGGATGTCTCCGTGGCAGAATACAATGGGGACGTCCCCGCGCTCAATGAGGGATTGCAGCCTGGGCTGTAGCGTCTCCGCATTCCACGGGCAGCTCAGCCCGACCCAGAGCTGCTGGAAGAGATCCCGAGAGGTGGTGAAGATACGAGGACTATCTGCGAGCCATGGGACGCGCGGGTCGATGATGGGACCCCCGAGGGATATCGGCCGTTGTCCGACGTCGGTGATAGTTTGTTCGTGCAGGTGGGAGAGTTGCTCCCGCAGCTGGGTGGCGAGCCGCGCCTTGTCTGTCGCTGTGAGCTGGCCCCATACTTCCGCGACGCAGTCCCCTTCGATCCACGTCGTAAGGAGGTATGTCTTCCTCGCTGTGCAGCAGTGATCGATGAGAATTGGAGTATGTATGTCGTAGAGGGACGCGACGAAGTGCAATGCGGCTGTCTCGTTTGCCGTCAGGTCGCCGGAGACCTTGAGCACGAGGTTGAATGGCAGGCGGTAGATACCACTGTAGTGGTACTGGTTCCCGGATAGTTCGCTAAGTTTGCACATGATGTCGTACAGTGTGGGTTTCAGTGCTTGGGGACCACAGAGGAAAATCTGTCTAAGGGTAATCATGAGTAGCTGCATGAGGTTGTACGCTGGCAGCCGCCAGCCGGTTGGGCGATGGCTGTGGCTGGCGTTAACCATCACTGCGGACTCCGACGTGGGTATGTAAGTAAGCATCGTGAGTTATGGACACGCAAGCTCACGCGGGATGTCTTACAAGACCTCGAGTGCCTTCAGGGGAATGGCTGTAAGCGAGGTGTGAACGTTGCACGGTTGTCAAGAATTTCAGATGTTCGAGGTGAAGTACTACAATGCTGGAGTATGTAAAGTAAGTAGTAGACGGACCCGGGGTAAGTAATTCAAATACCGGTCATGGGAATCGGCCCACTGACTCGAAGGACTTACTGTAGCAAACCGTTATGGCAGGCTATGGCGCGCATTGCGTCGGACTCTACTCCGGGTCGTAAGACTACTACCGTCTCATATCTCACCCAAGATCGCGCTAACCACCACTCATGCACATGGAGCGGGAGCGGGATTATCGGACCGAAGCAGTGTTTGCGCATATTTGTCGAGCGCCGGGTCGGTATATAACACTTCATTTTTCGGCGACCACAACCTGTACCATGTTCTCCTTGTCACCCATGTCTCCAACACCTCACGTTGTTCTCAATGCCAACATTTCTACCAGCGCCCATGGTGCGAGTCGGAGCAGTAATTTCAGGAGCCTCTCCACTCGGTAAGTCCTTCGAATTGTCTGTACTCTCCATTCCTCTACGGTCTATATACTCTGCTATCGGTCATGGCATCTTTCTGCCCGAGCAGTGCTCTACGCATCCACCCTGCATCGGTTCTGGTGAATTGCCTAGAAAAACGGAATCCGCTGTCTAATCAACAGCAGGATGGGCGGCTTTCGAGATATGCTGGCTTCGGTAAACTTGAAGCTCGTTATGATTCTTGGTCGTCCTACATTCTCGCATGTACCCTATGTACGATAGCTCCAATTCAACAAGTTTCATGCCTGACAGTACACACGGACATCGTCTGCGAATATACAGCATTCGATGGCGCTAGCGATACATAAGGAAGTGGGGATGCATATGTACTAGTACAATGTAGGTGCAGAGAGGTCGAAGCTCACGAGCACTTCTCCTACGCACCGGCCCTCGCCCTCGCGAGCACGGCAGCGATGAGTCCAGGCACGTCGTTGGCTTGCAAATGCGCTCCAACAACGTCCTCGACATCCTCTGACAAGCCCTCCACCTGCACTTCGCCCAGCATCCTTGAGTTCGGCAGGAACAGCAGCTTGATGAAGATATGCCGCCGTTGCGTAGAGCCTTGAGGCGCTACAGCATATGTGAGATGCAGCTCGTTCTCCGACTCCGAGTGTGCAGTCTCCAGGTCGAGCAGCGTGCGATGCATCGCGAGGGCCACCGTATACCTGCATGGTCCGCACCGTCAGTGGTCTGCGTCAGAGGCACATGAGAGCTGCAGTAACGCACCAGTCGTATAGTCCGACAACCCGTCCGTCCTGCACCTCTTTCTGCCCGGCATTGACTTGTTTCTCCAGCTCTGCCCTCTCCATCCTGAGCCGCTCGACTTCCACAGCGCCCACCTTGACACGCTCCTTGACGGTGTCAACCTGGGTGTTGACTTGTTGCAGCTCGTCATCGAGCTGCTGCATCTCGACAATTTGGTCGTCGAGCTGCGCATTCGCGGCGGGGATCGTCAAGCGAGGATGGGGGTGCGCTTGGCGCAGTCGGGTGAGGGTGAGCCGTGCATCTAGGATCTTACTTGCGAGAGCAGCCGCCTCTTGTGTTAGTGCGCGAGCTTTGTTGTAGTCTTCAGAGCAGGAGTGGGGTGCGTGCGTGAGGTGAGAGAGACCTGGGTGGCGGGAGACACGAAGCACGTACCTTGCTCGACTAGGGGCGCAAGTGTACGGACGTCACTGTACTTCTCCGCAAGTCGCGCCTTGGCGGCAGAGAGGATCTCCTTCTTCTTGTCGTTCTCAATACGGAGGAGCTCGTTGTCATCGGCGTTGATGATAGGAGGCTCGTCGCTGACGATAGTCTTCACGTACTGGTCCTTCGCCTTCTGCTCTAGGTACTGGAACTTGAGGTTACGCAGAAAGGACTTTTCGGTCGCCAATCATATGTATGCACGGGTAGCGATGTGGCACAGTAAAGTTGAAGTCAGATCCGAATGAAACTTTGAGATTGGAAGAGAACGCACGATTTGCGAGGCAACCTCCGCCGCGACGATTGCGGGGTCTGTCGTCCCAGCCACTCCCTCTGACACCAGTCCCGGATCCTTCGCAAGCGTGCTCTGCAGTGTGTCAAAGCGGTTCTGGTCCTCGACGATGTTCAGCTTCGCGCTCTCGAGTTTGGATTGGAGGGCACGGGCAGCATCGAGCTTGCCCGAGTTGTCGATGTCCATGGCTGAAGGCGCCATCCTCTAGTAGTTGCAGGGTTGCAGAGTAAGTAGAGCGGGAGGCGTTGATTAGGTAGTAAAGTATCGCTGTCAATCACAGCGTCGTTGTCGTCGGAGCCGTAGTCGCTGCAGTTTCGTCGAGGTCGAGGTTCGTCTGCTCTCTCTCCGAGTCCAACCGCGCGACGCGTCGAGAGTACACGTGATCGTGCTTACTCCAGGTTCTCACGCGGCGGCAGCCACCTGCAGGCTGCAGTCTGCAAGTTCAAGTTGCAATATTTTGCAACAGGCTGCACTGGGCCTTGACGAGAGCTCGTTGAGAGTTCGAGCTGGGGCGCGGTAGGTCTGAAGGTGCGTTATACTATTGCTAATTGAGCTCACTTGGATGGTCAATTTACAGGACTGTGCTATGTAGCCGTGAACCATGGCTGCTGTTCTACATGATTAATTCCTACAGCCGTGTCTATGATCTAAATAGTAACCACTACTACGACTCTACGACGCGAGACCGTCTGACCAAGAAGCGTACGCATCGACGTTCTTGACCAACCCAAGAGCCAACTCACGGATACGTCCGACCGCGTCGTGAGCCAACGGCAGACGGAGAGGCGGGTTCGGCACCGTGGTGAGTTTATAGATTTTCTGCACGCCTTTCGCAGTGTCTGCTAAGCCGAAGTTTTCCACGAAGTCTCCCGCCTTCGGACCAGCCTCGAACAACTGGCGAGCTTTGGAAACCGGGAGGGTTGGATCCGCGTATGCTGGGTGTTGGGGTGCGACCTGCATAGCAGACAGAATATCGGACTTGAACGCCCCAGGTTCGACTATGGTAATCTTTCAAACACAGCAGTGAATAAAGCAGCAGGTTGACAGGATGTTTTGTACACACCTTGATGTTCCAAGCAGGGTTGACCTCGTGCGATAGAGACTCGGTGAAGCCTTCCAACGCTGCAACCACGTGAGTATACCTAGTCCATCTGTGGCGTATTCGACTCACCGTGCTTGGTGGCACCGTAGAAGGGCAGGAAAGGGAATGCGAAGATCCCAACAGCGGCACTATTCTGGATGAGATACCCGCCCTGCGGCTTGTTCTCGTCGCGGAAGAACCGCACGGCTTCCTGCGAGACGTGCACGGCACCCCAGAAGTTGACCTCGAACATCTGTCGTGCGAGGTCGTCCGGGGTGCCCTCCGCCTCGCCAGCTACGATGAACCCGGCGTTATTGAACACCACGTCGACGCGCCCGAACGTTGCCTCCGCCCTCGTGAACGCTGCTCTGATGTCCTGCGGTTTCGTGACGTCGAGCTCAACGAGGATGAGTTGCGAAGCTTGGTACTGCGACGCGAAGTCCGCAAGAACCGCCGGCTTGCGCAAGGTTGCGACGACCTTGTCGCCATGGGACAGGGCACAGCGGACCATCTCCAGACCGAAGCCGGACGACGCTCCAGTTACTGGAGGCGCATGATCAGCACCATTCTGAAAGTAGGAGGGCAGAGGTATCGCGTACCTAGCCAGACACGAGAGGCAGGCATGCTTGGTACGGTCTTTCCGGGAGTCGATGTTTGCTACTTTGCCCACTGTTCTGAAGACTTATATGCTGCTTGCTGTACTGGCCGGTCCCTCGGCGATTGACCCAATTCCCGTACGCAGATGACATGGATGCGGGACCCGTGCCGCCCGAGTTCGTGCATGACTTGGCTGGCACCATCACCTCCGCGGATTCATGGCAACAGTGAGTGCAACTAGTATCCAATTCTCGTGAATGTCCGCTCGGAATATGTCACGCAGCCGTAGTGTTCTTCTCCCGTTTATACAAATTCATGGCAGCATTCGCGCAAGAAAAGTCCTGAATCTTGCTTCGAAGCCCGATCGGCATATTGTACCCTCAAGGCGACCGGGATGCATGCCCAGAGCCAACTGGTGAGCGGCGCTCGGGATCCTGTACATCGAAGGGGGAAATTTCACCCTTATCAGCTCGCCGCCTCTGCGTCAGGATTCAGGTCTGATCCATCTTTGTGAAGTCCATGTCTGTTTCATAGATCTGGTGTGCCTTCGTGCATAAACTCGTAACGTGATCGACCTCAGGGCCATGTACTATAGCGACCAACTCCTCTTCCCAACGTTCGACCATTACTCTTGGGGCACTTCGTACGCAATGTTGTCGGACCAAGAGGCGTACTCCTCCGCGCTCTTTGTCAACTCCGCAGCGAACTGCTGGATGAAACTGACGGAGTCCTTGCCCAGCGGCATGCGGAGAGGAGGATTGTCGAGCTGGGTGAGTTCGTAAATCTTCTGTACACCCTTTGCAGGGTCGCTCGCCCGGAGCAAACGAGCAGAATCCTGCGGTCTAGTTTCCCAAACCTCGCGAATTTTATGATGGATGGAGTCTGTGACCGGGTATGCAGGGTGCCGAGGCGCGAACTGGATGGCGGACGTCATCCCGGTGGCGAAGCCTCCAAGCTCGATGATTGTGCCCTGTGCAGCGCGGTGAGCGAAGGATGCTGCTGTTAACCACACCACAGCTCATACCTTGATGTTCCACGCAGGGGGCAGTTCCTTGATCAACGACTCACTGAAACCTTCGAGAGCTATGTGTACGTCAATATTCAGTGCTACCTCCACATTTGGTATTATTGCTGCGCACCATGTTTGCTGGCTCCGTAGAATGCCGTGTTCGGGTACGCAGTGATGCCTACCGTAGCGCTGACTTGGAGGAGATGCCCGCCCTGAGGCTGGTTCTCGTCGCGGAAGAACCTGACAGCCTCTTGAGAGACGTGCACGGCGCCCCAGAAGTTCACTTCGAACATTGGACGTGCAAGGTCGTCGGAAACAGCCTCGGCTTCTCCGATGACGCCGTAGGCAGCGTTGTTGAGCACGACGTCGACACGTCCAAAAGCCTCCTTGGCTCTTTGGAAAGCCTGCTTGATCTCGGCAGGGTTGGTGACGTCGAGTTTGACGAGAATGAGCTGTGTCTCGGAGTACGCGGACGCGAAGGAGTCGAGTACGGACGGCTTGCGCAGCGTCGCTACGACTCTGTCGCCGTGTTCGAGTGCACAACGAGCCATCTCGAAGCCAATGCCAGACGACGCGCCAGTGACTACACTATATTTTCAGTGACGCTGCCTCTGCGTGTGAGATGATGAGACATACTGAGCCAAACACGAGATGAAGAAGACATTGCAGCTCAGCGTGTGTTAGGAGAAGGGTATGAGCTTGAAGCCGATCATCTTTCGGGCTGCTCCTTATAAGTACTTGCTACGCACCTGCATTCAGGGGAAGTTGCCGTAGTACTTCGTACACCCGCTGCTACGGCGCTGCCGTAGCATTTCGTACCTCCCGCGGCCGTCGGCCGCGCAGTTGGGCAGTCTTCAAGCGCCCGAGTTCCGATTGCCTCCGAAGTAGCTATAGATCTACATACTAAAAGTGGTCCAGAGATTGTATCAGCCGTCTTCAGCCATGCGAGCCCTACATATATCAACCCGCCTGTTGGTTCAAGATACCTTAGACATCTTCTCGGTTGAGCCCCTCGGACCAAGATGCATACTCCTCCACCTCCAGGGCCAAACGTGCAACCTTTGTGCGTACAAACTCTTGAGAGTCTTTCCCTAGCACAAGACGCAGGGGCGGCGATAGCAACTCGCTCAGACGGTACAGCGCCCTCGCGGCCTTGTTGACATCTCCTTTGACGTCGTAGATGCTACCCGTCGAACCGCCGCTGGCACTAAGCAGCAGGGCTTCGCGAGAGACTCTCGAGGGTAGTCCTGGCTTATTGTAGGCTGGATGTGGAGGCAGCTTTGGCATCGCAGCGACTCCATTGGTCTTGAATGCCCCCAGCGGAACAATGGTAACCTAGAAAAGTTGGATGTCAATAATTTTGCATCAAGGGACGTGGACGTTTGTTTGGCATGGACGAACTTTGATGTTCCATTCGGGGTCAAGTTCCAAGGCTAACGTCTCTGTCAAACCCTCCATCGCTATGTAGACATCGTATCAGGCAGTTGCCGCAACAAGGCGTCATTGCATTGACTGACCATGCTTGCTGGCGCTGTAGAAGCCACAGACCGGGTAGCCCACCACTCCCGTCGCGGAGCTTATATGTATAATGCGTCCGCCTTTCCCAGGCTCGTTCACCTCCCGGAGGAACCTCACTGCCTCCTGGAGGACATGCGCAGCGCCCCAAAAGTTCGTCTCGAACATCGGCCGAGCGAGATCGTCTGGTGTGCCCTCGACTTCTGCTGCGAGCGCATAGCCCGCATTGTTCACCACGACGTCAAGACGGCCGTACGCCTTCTCGGCCTCCTGGAAAGCATCGCGGATGTCTTGATGGTTGGTAACGTCGAGTTTCACGAGGAGTAGCTGCTTTATCGAGTGTCTCTCCGACAATTCTTTGAGCGGGGCAGCACCGGGATTGCGGGCGGTCGCAACGACAATGTCCCCGCGCTCAAGCGCGTAACGAGTCATCGCGAGCCCAAGGCCAGAAGAAGTGCCTGTTACTGAGGAGAGTATGAAGCTGTCAGGTTATCCTGGCATTACGAAGATACCGACACTCACTGAACCATACCCTAGTGTCAATAGCAGACATGGTGCAGAGTCGTTATGGCGAGAGGAGACTTCGCGTGGTCCCCTTCGCAGGGCATTATATCGCAGGTACAGTGAGGTCCCACAGACAAGTCCCGACTGGCCTCGACTCCCACCACTGAGATAACACACAGGCACTCCGCTCCCTCGGTAAGTTCAACCCGGTAAGTCTGCGGGGGGAAAGTTATCAGCCGAAGTCATCTGAAGGGGGGCGACATCGCATTCAGACTTGCAAACTTCAGACACTCACGATATGATTAAATTGAGCTCGTGCAAGGTCCTCGATCAGAGAGTCGATATCGCACGACATTGGTATATGGAAGAGAAAAGAGATCAAGCGGTACGTACTACATACATCGATATCACCATCAACGCTGACTGACTTGAGTCGTCGAGCAGTGCCAATACATACAAGGGGAACTAGATATTGGGATTGGAAGTTAGCAGGCATATGTCAAGCGCCAGCGCAGGAGTAGTCCCAGGGCACGAAGCATAGCATAAGATAGAGGTAATCGGGAAGTGAGACGAAGTGGAAACAGTGTGCACGCACGTCCCTATGCCGGCGGATCATACGCCAAATCAGAGAAGAAGAAGTCGCTGTTGGTTGGCGGGGGACCAGCCACGAGCCCGCTTGGAATTTCGACCTTCTCCCCAGAGAGATCTGCATGAACGCGGCGAGGTTAGCATCTAACCAACCAACCAGGCCCTAAACGGGCACAAAGGAGGACGCCACGAACCTAGCAGCTTAATCTTGAGCCCGATCTCGGTCAGCGCCTGGACAAACAACTCCGTCTCCTGCGACGCAACGTGGCCGCCATCTCTTCTCAGCATGTTCAGCCCGTCAGTCCAATCCGCCCAGCGTGCCTGGTCAGGGGCGATCTGATCGGCCAGAGAGCCACCGCTCGTGCTGAGCAACGAGAACGAGAGGCTCGACGCAAGCAGGGGGGAACCCGAGCCGAGTGGGAGGTCCGTCTGGTCACCGCGGATGTGTGGGAAGGGTGCACAGGTCCCAGTCGCGACCTCACTAATCATCGCGATCTCAATGCGCTCGGGGAGATCTTCCAGCCCCTTTCGCACGGGGAACTTGACCGCACTGTCGACATAATGCAGATACTTGAGACCGGCATCCTGGAGGAACGCATACAGTCAATCAAAGATGCATGAAAAGAAGCGACGCGAGCGTCCTTACCAATCTCAAGAAACGCCACGGTCGTGTTGGACGTTTCAGGGTATCACGGGGAACCGTGGTGGCCAGCGGGATGCCGTTCATGAACCAGGCACCCTCCAGGAGACAGTGGATCCGCTGTTGGCGTACGAACTCGAATGACTCCTTGTACAGCTTCGCCCGGAGGTTGCTGGAGAAGCCGTCAGTTGACGCAATAAGGGGCAGAGTTATGCCGCCCACCGAACTGGAATCTTGCTCATGATGTCGTCCTCCATTTCTAGCTCCTGCATCTGCCTGTCACGAACAGCACGGTACTCGCATTCGAGGAATTCCTGCTCGACCTCGTGCCATGGTCGAATGTTCTCCCTCTTTAAGGCGACCTTGACCCTGAATGACGCACGGAAGTCAGTCGGACATGGAAGGCGCTGTGCTTGAGAGAAGAGGTCCTCAAAATGAAGTGTACTCACTGGCTTCTGGTCAAAGCTACAAGTCTCGGGAAGTCACCGGTCGAGGAGCCGCTCTCATTCCACATGCGAAGGAAGAATTGAAGAGCTAGCGAGTGAACTTTGTAGAAGTTCAAAAAGAATGGCTGGAACGTCGTGGATGTTGAGTCTACAGATCCGACTCAACGTCAGCATGGAAGAGCACGACATGAAGAATTGAACAAAGAATGGGACGAACAACCAGGCGCATAGATAGCCCAATGCTCGGACAGGAGGTCGGTCACTTCGTTGGAAGCCTTCGCAATCGGACATCGCCGCTCCTCGGGTCGACTCAGCTGTTCCTGCACGACATTCGCCCAGTAATCGGGATCCTTCTCTACGAAATATTTCTGCTTCCGATAGTCAGCCCCGACCCTCACGCCAACCACCAAGACGTACCAGACAGTCCAGGCCGAGGACACCGACTTCCCTAAACTCATGCCCAATATCTTCCGTGTCGAATCCGAGCTTGCGCCATTTGATGAGCGTCATCGCATCTTCTCGCTCCTCCTGCAACTTGCTCTGCTCCCATATAAACTGAAGCGCGGTGCTGTGCAGGGGCTCGAAGTCGGGCTCGACAAGGGTGGTCTTCTTCCGGAACGTCACGCGCACCATGTTCGCTTGGAAATCCAGGATACATGACGTGAGGTCCTCGATGGTATGTGACGACATGAGGCGCTGTTCGCGGGATGTGAGCCGCATACAGTCATCATAGTGAGGCAGTACGTACGATGACGGCTTTCCGGACGTTCAGCCGCTCCAGCTCAGCGATGAACTCGTCCCATCTTGGATCGCTCGCGTGCGCCATGAGAGAGTTGATCAACATCATGCTATGCTGGTGTGAGTGGGCATCCTCGAACGATATGCAGACATGCCAGACGCACCTGTACAGGGCCATAGTGGTGTCAGCACTCCCCAGTCTGCTGACCACGGTCTCTAGCAATCGTCTCTCCTTGCGCATCTGCTCGAAGACGACGTCGAAGCCGTATCTATACACGGAGCCGGGAGGCGGTGACGGTGGCCCTCTGCTCGAGCTTGGAGCATGGACTCCTGATGCGCTGCTCGGGTCGGCCTCTACAAGTTTCTTGAGGATGGCAGTTGCAGGCCGACAGACGTTGATGAGGGATTGCTCGGAGGAGAGAATCTGGACGACCTTGAGGATGAAGGAGTTGTCGAGGTTGGCCCACCCGTAGTCGAGCTCCATCAGGTTCTGCATTGCTGTCAAAGCGTACTGTACGCGATGTCAGAGAATCGCTCTCTTAGCGCGACCTGGGAGATACTGACGGCGAGAATATTGCCATGGGAGGTGTTGATGACGTCGATGAGCTCGTGCAGCCCATCACGTTGCAGGAATTCGTTCGCGAACTGCTCTTCCTGCATGGACTTTGAGCAAGTGTGCGACCAATATGAGGGGCATACACGTACTCGGATGAGCTTGCGCAAGGATGTGAGCGCGAGGCCCAGTTTTGCGTCTCTTGCGCCAAGCTTCTCAACGATCTCAGCAGCTTCAATCGCAGGGGCATTGACAAGCCTTGATGCAGGAGGCGGAAGGGAGCGTGATTCGTATGGCAGGAGCGGGTATGAAGCATGAGACAGCGGACACTCACTTCAGGTTGACCTTCCCCTTAATCTTCTTCCTCATGTTGTCATTGGTAACCAACTCGTCATTCTCATCCCGGAGAGCATAGACTGCTGGAGGATCCTTCAACTTAAGGCTGATACAAAGTTGCCGAATCACATCCTCGACTGCCAAGCTCGGCTCTATGCGTGTCCGGACCGTCATGCCCTCCTTGGTCGTTACATTGTTGGTCGGAACGAGGCCACCCTTGACCTGTGAAGACTTGCCATTCGTCGGAGGGTTGGAGAGAGTGGGGGTAGGGGGTAATTGGGAGCCGCCCTCGCCAGAGGGATACGAGGACATGGGCGTATGATTATCGCGTCTGGTAAGGAACGCATTATAAGCTTCTCTACTGATGAAAACGCTTCGCAAGACGGAGATGATGTGCGACAGGAGCAGTGAAGATTTCTACGAGCGACAATGCCGAAGGTGATGAAACTCCACCTAGCCAACCGAAGATGCGTCCAGGTCCTGCCTCCCTCAGTGTCGACCAGTAGCAACGTCAAAGTCCTCCTCGAAGTCCTCCGCCCTGCTTGCGTCCGAAGCGAATGTGACTCACATGAGACGTGGATTACGCCGTCTTCGTAGAACGTTGGTGTACACTGTGGGACAAGGAGGACATCAGCGTCTACTCGCAGTCTAAGACGATGCTAGAGATGACGGATCAGATATGCAAAAAACATAGCATCTAACGTGTCCCGAGGAACACTCAGACTGACGTGCAAATACAATAGAAGGTTCATCATGAAAGAGACCGGGATGAAGGGAGACTCACCAGAACAGAGATGTGGGGCGAACGAGAGGTATAAGTTAATCCAAATCAACAGGCGAAAGACGTAGGTCTCAATGAGAGCGAACGTGGTGGGTATAAGGAATAAGGATATAGCGATAGCGGCGGCGAAGAGAGGTACTAGGCGTAGAGGATGGCGGTGGGCGTGTCAATTTTCCAGAGAAGGATGAGTTACGAAGTGCGATGCCGCACGAGCCCCCGAGCTCAGCGACGAGCGCAGATGTAGAGTAGCGACAGAAATATCGAGGCCGACGGCGCCGTCGAGGTCGAGGAAGAGTCGAGGGATGCGTTCGTTGGCGATGGAACGGCGCAAATTGAAAAGCTAGCCGACGAGCGCCTCCCACGCCACGATGCCCTCATCTGAGTCATCATCCATCACGACCATCTCGCACTCAGTTGTGTCTCAGAGTCAACCAGCTCAGACTGTACTCTACTCTACTGCACATATTCGTATGACATCGCTTCCAGCACGAAACGTTGGTTGGTATCAGTGTCACCGTGTTCCAAAGGGCGACAGAGCGATGGATCCGGGGCCAACGGCATATGCAGCGCCCCTCGTATCATGCTCGTGAAGGACACACTCTTGCGAATGTCTGAGTCAGAGGACTCGGAAATCAAGAGGGTACAGCTGCAGGTGCGTGAGTGTCGGGCAATTGCTGCCTTGGTACGCGGTTTGGGGCATGTCAGCCACCTACCCCGAGACGTCCATGTCAGCCAGCCCCGGGAGTCTTCCTTCGTCCCAGTCCACCTCAGGCGCCATCTCACCATCCCCTCCTCAACGATGGCCACGAAGGAGATATCGTCTGCGTCGTCGACTGCGACCTTAGACATTGTCGACATTCTCTCGGGCTCTTCCCTCGCCGACGACAGTCTCCTTGACACCCGCCTCAGTTTCTCCTCCACCTCAACCAGCTCACATTCCTTTGACGACGTCTCTCCTTTCTCACTCTGCCGCAAACCAGGATGTGTGGAACTACCACAGCTTGCTTCATCTGCATCACTCGCGGAGAGTCCGCTGCTGGACTCGTCTGATACTGGGGACGGTCGCTGTTGCTACGACACAACTTCCGTCAGCCCGGCGAAGCTCGCCGCTTTAGAAGATGGGACAGCTCCTCTATCTCACTCCCCTGCTGCGCATGCTCTCATCTCATCGAATGTGGTCCCTGGAGATCCTGCCCATGACGGTCCGGTGTCGACCTACGTCCCGACGATCACGGTTTCGAACTCGATTGCGGTCCTCCCGGTCTCTCTTGAGTCCTCTCAGAACTTGCTCCACGAGGTCCCGCTTGCAGTCCGACGAGGCAAGAAGCCACCGCCTGCGCTGTCTCTACGCAAGCCAAAGAAGATGGCTCGGCAGTCCGGCAACGACCACGACACTTACCCGGACATTTCCTCAGCCTTCCTTGGATCTCCGTCTCCGGGCTGCCAGTCACCCACATTCTCATTCTCGTCCGGCGATCCATCGAAGTTCACCATGGGGCTCTCAGCCATGTGCAACAGCTTGAAGGCGCTAGTTCCTCCCCCTCCTTTCACCCCCACCAACTCCCACCCACCTCGTGCGAAGATGGAGCCGGAGACCCGCTGGGGCATGGTGTCTTCTGCGCAGCTCCCAGAGGTTGATGAGGACGAGTGGGCGTTCACGCAGGATCTCGTCGTTGAATGGCATGCAAGTCGGGGTCTTCGCGCCGACATCTCGCCTCCGCCGTCGCCCGCCGGGGACCTTCCTTACGCCGCGGAAGCCGCCACTCCTGTCTGCGAAGGCTTTCCCTCGTCGACCGCGTCTCCCCCAGCCCTGTCGGACTCCTCGAGCGGTGAAAGCAGCGAAGGGGACCCACCACCACAGACCCCTGCGAGCCTGAAACAAATGCGACGGAAGACTGTCATCATACAGGCACCAGAGTCTCACGCTGACTCGAGCTTCGAACTGGAGAAGATTGGGAAGGCACAGAAGATTGTCAAGGTTCTCCCCTCTGCCGCAGGCTGCACCATCGAGCTTCTGTCCGACGATTTTGACCGACCTGTCCCCTTCGAGACTCCCGGCTGGATTCAGGTGCCTGCGCCCGTGGCCGCATCGACGGATGGGGGCGTGTTTACGCCACCAAATTCGCGCCCGTCCAGCACCAGCAGCGCGAAGTTTCCGGTGCGAGGAATCCTGAAGGAGAAGAAGAGCGTCCGCTTCTCGTCCGTGCCCAGTCTTCACGAGTACTCCGTCACCGACGAACGGCGACCGGATCCCGAAGTCCCTTCCGAGCCGCCTGACTTTACTAGGCCACGCACGCCTTGTCCGGCCGCAGCCTCAAGACGTCATCTCGAGCCTCCCAATCACTCTGGTGGCAAGCACGCGTCCTTGACAGCAGCACCGCTCAGAAGTTCTCCATTGCGCGAATGTTACTCTCCCGCATCTTCGGGCGGTGACAGCCACGCCCGGAAACACCAGTCCTCCGTCACATCCCCGCCAACCGCGCCACTTCCTCCGACGCCGTCGTCCCATCATCGGGGCACCATGGCCAAGCACCCCGCCGTTCGGGCGCTCGCACGGCGTCCACAGGCTTCTTGTCCTTCAGCGACCGCATCTGTCCTAGGATCCGGGGAGGGTGGTGCGGTCGTCGGCGCTCCCATCCTGCAACCTCCGACTTCTGTCCTACTCGAGGCGCAACGTCGTGCGCCTTTCAAGTCGATCAACTCCCGACAGCGGATGCCCATACAGCACAAACCTGATGTGCTCATCCCCGTCAAGCCGGTTCTCGCGTCTGTGCGGCATATCTCTGTCCAAAGCATACGTCCGGCTTCGAAAGGCCGGGGGCAGGAGAACGTCGGCGCCGATGGCCGCGGCGCACGCGTGGTTTCGGCACCTCTGCACCCGCGTCGCGAGCGGGATGAGAATGCGCGGAGGCGGTCAGAGGCCGTTGCGAAGGAGAACCTCTGCGGAGGGGCGCCCGTCCATGCGGGTACAAGGATCAGCGGCGGAGGGAGCAGGATGCCTGTGCCATTGCGGAGCATTCTCACCAAGCTTCGGACGTAGTCCGGTGGTATCTCGTTGATTCGCAGCATTGCCGTTTCATTCCGCTGGACTGCGTTCTGTTCGTTCGGTCTGTGTATGTGTCGTATCCACGTGTATGCGTAGGCTTCATCGCTTGTGGGTTCCTGTGCGCAGTGTGTGGTACAGTACCGGGAATGTAATATTGACAGATGAATCAGGGAAGATTGTTGGGACGATAGTTGCCCCTTGTGCGCCGTTCGCATTTGCTTGAGTCCGGCGGGGCTGTTCCACATTATGTACTCGGGAAATTGATGATGTCGAACATGTACAGGTACCGCCGATCCAGAAGTTAACAGCCTGATGATGAGGTAATGTCCACATTGATTGAGTAGTTCTAATACATAAGCTCATAGAGCATGGAATGCCACAGCACGACACAGGTCTTCTATATAATATGCTACAAGTTGGGAGTCTGGGGCAACGACTGGCCCAGAGAGCAGATTTAGGCGATACATGGTTCAAGACAAATTTAGAGCGAACATAAATAGCGGTACAATAGAGGGATGACGGGATCGTCAAGAAAGCGATGCTCTGAGAACAGTAAACTCATTATAAGTAGGTGTCAAGATGGAGACGGAAAGAAATGCGACGAATGCGAACGAAAGTCAAGAAATGTGCACGAAGTCGAATTAATGACCCAGTTGACCGGCATGGAACCCAGTCGACGTAAAAACTGCGCGATCGTTAAGGAAAACGAGTCGTGACATTCCGCACTCTCGCAAGAGCGCAGTGGGCCGCAGAACCCTCAGGTCGAGTCATTGTTCTTCTTCAGGAGGATCGTGGGGAGGAGCGGAAGAGCGCGATCTGCGCACCTGGATGCAGTGCAAATGGACAGGAACAGAACGTGCATGTCAGAGATGGATCAATGTATCATCGTCAAGAAGAGATGCCGACGTACTCATCAGCGGAGACAGAGGTGCATTCTGCTCCATGGCTTCGAGGATTCGGCTCAGCTCAGAAAGCAGCGTGTTCTCGTCAGGCGGGCTCTGCGATGGGGCCGCCCCACCCGCTGCGCGAAGACGCCGCCCAGTCGCGATGCCTTGAGTGATCACCCGAGCTACCGACGCCCATAGGATCTGCCGTGAGAGAGAGAAGTCAATCTACGATTATCTCACAACAAGACCACAAGTGAAACACCGTGAAACGAGCATCCTCTCAGGGGGTACGGATTGCATGGCTCGGATCGGCAGTGGGAGCAGAAACCGGGACAAAGGAGGAGGAGGGATAGACTCACCCCCATGAATGGGTTGACACAGGTGAGGACACGGATATCACTCAGATTCCGCAGGTCCCTCACAGCCGCATGAGCAGCTTGGTACGTCGGGCTGTTCGCAGTCAACTGCTGGACAACGGGGGTGTGCAGCTGGATGCTAGCACAGTGCGCCAGGGTATGCGTGAAGAGCGCTGCGCGCACGATGTCTGCCCGAGTCGGGTCGAACCGCTCGATGCGCGGCAATGCGTGCTTGAATCGCTCGATGCGGTCATCGAGAGCCCTGAAGCTGGAGTGCGAAGCTAATTCATCTCAGCGAAGATCAGATATCAAACACCCATGGGGATTAATAGGCGTGGCTTACAGGGGCCGTATCGGGAAGCCAGACGCGTTGCGCCCTCGTAAAGAATGGCGGCTTTGGCCTGCGTGGCCAGAAGACTCTGAGTTGCCATGTTGGCGTCCCCGTCCGTGCCTGCGATGAACGATTTCAAGGTGCGTGAGGAACGGAAGTCGCTAGGGAACGGATGCTGACAGAGACATTGTTGCCGTCAGTGCGAGAAGGACGACATAGGTCGATTACATACGCTTTGATAGTGTGTCAGATCCATAGGCCATGGCGTGTCTATCTGTGTACCCATCGCCTCGTCGTCGGTAAAGGCGGGAGCTGATCCAGAAGCGATGGCCCAGCAACGATCGAGGATGAAGACGGTCCAAAAGCCGTTAATGCGTTCACCCTCCTCGAGGGTATCTGCCGGCATCGGAAGACTGTAAGTGTTGGCATCGGCAGCGGTCCGGCTGCGCCGTGAGCTGCGAATCATGTGCAGCCTCGAAGCGACCGCAATTGAGACGGCTGCGTTGGTGTGGTAGACTCCCTCAAGTTGGCGGCCACCATTGTAGAAGTAGTTGGCAAGGAGAACTTCGGCTTGCATCACGTACAACGCGCTAGCCGGGTCCTCGCGCAGTGCTGTGGCAGTTGGCATCTCTTGCAGAGCGCGAGTGAGATATGCCTGCTCTTGGGGGTCGTTCAACAGTTTTGCGCCAATGAGGTGGATGACGTTGCGCAGGATGCGGAGGCTGTGTGCGCCGGTTGCAGACGGGTAGAACACTCGATCCAGGAAACGATGAATGTGCAGGAAGAAGCCGAACTCTGCCGCGCTCTGGAAGAAGCTCCGGACCCTGGAAGATGAAGGTCAGCTTCATGGCCTACCGCAAGCAACGTTAGGACCTACAACGATCGCATGGGGTCCCTGCGGCTCTGTTCCGCGTTCCGTTGTGCCTGGCGCCACGCGGCGTAAGGATCGACCAGTGTTAACGGGGCCGATTCAGCTGTGATCTGAGCGATTCTGCCTTCAATCTCAGCGATTCTTCCCTCGAGAATTTGGTTCTGCGTGGGCCCAGGGCCGTCGAGGTATTCACAATCCTCGGCGCGCTCAGCACGCACACACTGGCCGCATGCAGGACGCAGCCCGTCGCAACGCTATCGGGGACCGCTATGAGCAAGGATGCAAGTCTGTAGCACGTCATACTAACCATCTTGCGGCGTCTGTAGATGGTAACTGAGGATAAGGTTATGCCACAAGTAGAGAGTATTCGGCTGACCTGCATCGAGAGCAAGCACGGCCACGTTCCAGAGGAGATTGTGCAGACATGGTGAGTATTGAACGGGAACGGTGAGGAGAAGAGGTAGATGTTGGTGTCTAAGCTCACCCGATGAACCTCACGCTATATACGAAGGAGGTTGGCCGGCTGTGCTCCATGGCGATCACTATGGGTGCGCGCTATAAGAATCCGCGGACCGAACATGTTGCAAGAGGCTGTTTGCAGTTTGCAAACAGAGCCGCTAGGAACGGGCGGTCGGGTCCGTGCAAAGTAGCTGTGAAGACGTCAGAACTCACATTGTCCCATGTTAATGTGCACTTGACGCGTTGAACGGGCAAAGGCCCCAGTGCGGTCTCGCCGAATGAGACCTTGGAGGAAGGGCGTCCCACGTGGAAGCTCCCTTGTTCTTTCGCTGATCTTGCCAGGTCGCAGTGGATGGTAATGGCCGGTCTGCTTCAGGCCGCCGGGTGTGATGATAGAATGCTGTGACAAGCCATCGGGTAAGCGTCGTAGTGGGCGTCAAGATGGCCGCAGCGAGTCGGTGGGTGAAGAACCAAGCATGTATGCATGGGAGTCGCCGAGCCGGATGGATGTTCCCAGCCCTCATCTCGATCTGTTCGCAGTTAACCAGAGTGTCCCTCGGAACGTACCCTGTGAGTGACCACTGACTCAGCGCCGGCAGCAAAGATACGGAAAGTAGAACAAAGGCAGGCGTGCGTGCGTACCCATCGGAATATGCATGTTCTTGCTACATGCTCGTGCGGCGGCCAAAGGCCACTTCTCTCCGGTGATATCGCGCCGAGCGGTGCTGGATGGCCACATCCGACACGTGCGATGAACGACTCAGCGATTTTCGGTGCCGTCGATTGCGCGCCAAATATCAGAAAGTGCAGGGCTGGTCGTGAACCAGAGTCGACGCGTAGGCACTGGCAGCGCATCCACTGTTCGTCCAATGAACGCCGTATTTTCATGAATGAGTGTTGGTGAGTTGGTGTCAGTCCGAGGTTGCATGCGGTGATACACGGGCGCTTGCCGGTGAACTAGGCACTGACACAATGGCAACAGCCTGAGCTGTGGGTTGGTATGGAGCGGGTGCGGTCACGTCCAACGGGAAGGCACACAGTTTGCTGCTTCTTCCAGGCACTCAGGTAGCCCTGCCCTCACATACCCGAAGAACGAGAAAGCAGAGGCTGCAGAGCATCCGAGGGGATGGTGCAATGATGAATGATACATACAACCAGCCGCGTACATACCAGCATGTACCGTGCGCAATGCAGCCAAATGGTATGATTCGACCTTTGAAGTCAGCTAACGCATGGCCGTCGTTTACGGGTCGGCCCCCGATGCGTAAGATGCTGGCCAAGTAGCATTCCCCAGGCGACTTGTGCTCCTGAGAAGGCCTGAGATCTTGGGCTCGAAGTCCAGCAGATGTATTCATGACGAGCGCATACGAAGGAATGAGCCGGGTATTGCAGCCAGTGGAAGAAGACAAGACGACACCGACGCCGCAGCGCGCGAGTCGGAGCGCTCTGAGTTGATCTGAGATCCCACCCCCGGGTTCGGCCGTGGCGTCCACGCAGTGTAACTTTCAGAACTTGTCCTCACGCCGCGATGCAAAACGTGGGCTCTAAACCGCTCAACTGCGTGTCTTGCTGACTCTCTCCTGTGGGAGGTTGCCAAACAGATCAGCCCGTCGAACGCAACAACAATGCCTGAATGTGAACAGTTTCAGGCTGACATCGATCTCTACCGCTCCTGCGACGGGCCATCGAGCCTCAAGCCACGCAGCGGCCCTTTGCCAAAATTCCCACCCATGCGCAGGTCGACCGCAGGCAGCGGTATACAGCTTTGCCTTGTTCCTTTTTGAGAATCAGAGCGGCCTGATTCTCCGCGAAATGGAGTGGGAAACCGGCGAGTGCCTTCCTGGGCAAGGGTATGGATGGCCGTGATGTAAGCACTTGCTGTGCACTTCTAGAACCCGCAACGACTAACCACCATGGCTGGCCTTCTAATTGTTATGACCGTGCGTCGGTTATAGGTCGTTGTATGACAGCCTGCGGACGGTCGGCATCGTCCGACGCACCTATCTGGACCTAGCGTCACTTAGGCTCTTCCCACCGGTACCATGAGGTCAAATCTCAACCCACCTAGATTGACGAACGGGTATGTGGTTTATGTGCGAAGCCTCAGCGACGTCCGGTCACCATGCTAGCTTCCAGGAGCATTTGAGGCACGACCTGCCGTTACCACCAACCATCTGTGCATCCCAGGAAGACAACGATTGTGCGTGCTGGTATACTTGGAGTTGATGCACAGTAACTGAAGATGCTGCAGTAGCTCACACATGATACATATGAGTGACCCGATCGGGAGCTGCGACCACGGTGGCCACTCTCCAACGAGTGATCCTTGTCTGCCAATGCTGTGTCATCAGTACACCTACGTGACACTCAGCGACCAATCTAACCTTTGGCAGGATGCGCCGAGAGCATGTCCGCATGCCCTGTGACTCACTGATCCAGACTCCAGAGCATCCTCGGTGAATTCTCATAGCGGTCTCCCGCAGCCCCAAGGCAACGCCGGTTCTCCCGCCCAACTCCGATGCACTCAAGGATGGGTACCTGGATGCGCGAAGTATGACATTGCACCCATGGCTCACTTGCCGATGGTGTTCGTCAGCGATAGCATTTTGTTGGCATCCGTCACCTCGGAGCGATCGACCTCGGAGCTGACGGGCGGGCGCGCAGTGAGACTCAGATGCAGTGCACGCGGGATGACACCCGGACGCCCTCCTCATGTACGAATGTTATTCTGGGCGGAAGCTGCAGGATGTAACTTGCGCTCTCGTGCGGGTCTGGCCACCGCTTGTGAGTACAAACCCCTATGTATTACACTCACACGACTGATAATTCTTCCTGCCACGTCCTTGATACGCGCCTGTATGATAGCTGTAGCTCGGTGGCCGAACCTTACCTTTCTCCTCCTCCTTGGCACATTTACGCCACCTGATGCTATAAGCCGTTCTCAGGACGGAAACATCAGCTTCTTCGGCTTTCATTCCCTCTGCCGTTGTCGTTGATGGTCATGCTTTGACAGATTCGCGCACTCGTAGCAAGGCATTTACCTGTCACAGGCGAGTCGGGCGTTAGCGGTCGTACGACCCACTAACCACCCTTCTCTCCGTTGCGCCTAACAATGATCCAATACGTTCACACGATTTCCACGGCTCGAGCTGTTCCGTTTCTGTCTCGGACGCCGACGACCTTGTTCTCAAATCATGCGCGTTAGGTGAAAGAGCGGACCGCTGAATGCATCCAATCGCCACCTTGGTGCAACATCGGGATACCGAGGGTCTACATAGTACTATCAAAGAGGCCTATCGAATCCGCATCTCCATCTCCTTCGGAATCGCAGCCGCGCCTCCTGCTGCCGCCGAGACCGTGTTTCAAAATTCACGCACATCGGAGCGCCCTCGTAGAGAGGACATCTCTCAAAGTGGACGCATTGTACTTACACGTGGCTACCCTCAACCTACTGTATCTCGACCGCTGTACATAGCGCAGACGATGTCATCACCTTCCGCTCCGTCTCCTTACACGTTGGCATACTGTCATACGCCCGCCTTATCTTCGCCATCCGCGCTGGTTCATACGTCCAGTCCTCTCCTCTCCGTCACTCGATATACGCAAGACGGAGGGCCTGAACGGAAACTGAATCCGAGTCCTGAGCTGCGCTGAGCAGCTGAGTCGAACTAGATCAAACAACAAGAACTAATTCAAGGTGTGTCAACACCTCTGTGCTTCTTCCACCATTCGCCGGCTGGCTGCTAGCCTGTCAGTCCTATCCCGCCAATATATCCCTGCATGGTGTTTGTGATACATGGAGCTGTATGGGCTGCTCTGTTCATCTAGCAGCCCTCAGGGACCACAGCAACAGGCTCAGTACCTCCGAGTCGCTGCGGCACATCGTCACGACGAGTATCAGCTTCCAAAATGTGAAGGGAGGCGTGAGTGACCTTGGAACACCGTTTGTACCGCAGCACCTCAGGTAGCAGGACTGGGTCTGCTGACCCAACGTCAGGCTCATAAAGGCAGCGTAACTTGCATGCATCCTGGTAGGAATCCCCCTTGAAAGGACCGCCCTTCCTTTCCCTCGACCTCAGTCTCAGTGGAGAACTCATGTCAGGTATGGGATTGACTGCCTAATCTCAAGAGCGTCGATGTCTAATGCGCCTGGATCTGTAGGCCCCAACGAACACTCGAACTGTTTTTCTCGCCCACATCGATATCCTCAGAGTATTTATATGGGGAGAAGAACCCCAAGCCTCCAAGTACAGATGGGTATGGAAAGCCGAGAGCAGAAGCTCCGCTTTATTGCCGTATGTCCTGCCCAATTGCTCACTGGCACGGGTTGCAGAATATCTTACCAAGTCCGACCTTGTCACAGGGCATAATCCGGCAGACGTGCCGCAAACACAACGTGGATCTTTACCTCCGCTATCACGAACAGGATATCAACCAGCTGCTTACAATTAGAGATGAGGTATGTGCGGATCACTACCGCAATATCGTCGTTTGAGTGCGGCTAACAACCGACTGCAGGTTATCAAAGAAATACCGGAGCTTCGGGAGTATGAGGAGGGCTGGCCGGTACTCTTCTACCTCAAGGTCACCCTGCACGACCACGGTGGGCATACTCCGCGCAACGGTTCGAAAGGGAAGAAACGAGTGCTCAATGAGGTATTGAACGGTCCACAATGAGTTGTTGACTTGGGCTCATGTGCGTCGTTACAGAACTGTCCGCTCAGTCCGGAGTCGCTCGCACAGAAACGTCAGAAGCCGTTCCGTGTTCCTACCATCGTCCCTGGACCCCTCCGTTTCGCGAAGCATGTCTCTCTGAACAGATCTCGGGAGATACTGAAGACACCACAGGCCAGTGGGCCCCTGCGTGATGCTACGAGTGGTGCGGCGAACGACGAAGATGTGATCATCATCAGTGACAACGAGGACTCAGTCACAAAGGTAGATGCTCCTGCATTCACAGAGGCTGGGAGTTACTAACTTCCAATTGCTACCAGAGTACGCGCACCTCGACCGCAGCTTCTTCGCAGTCGCACTGCTCTTCTCAGGGTACCCTCTGCGGCTTCAGCGCAAGCTCCTCGTCGTCTTCGCCTCCACGACATGCAACCAAGGCACCCCGCTCAATTCTGGACATGCTCGTCTCTGGTGGCATCCCTCGCATGGATGCACAACACCTGACACGGCTCCTTGCGTCGTTCGGGATTGCGACCAGCGAGTATCTGAGGGCGCTGGCTCGAATGCACTCGCGAGATGTTTGGCTGCTCGAGCTATTGGGCCAGAAGAAGGTCAGCGAGATACAGATGAGGATTTTACGCGACATCCTCGATGGTCTCGCGGGAGATCACTGAATGTGGGATGTTGGAACGTGAGATTGTCCAGGCAAAATTTGTGTATTTGTATCTTGTACCTACACCTGTTGTTCTTTCTGTGCGCTGCTATACTTATGGATGACCTTGACGACGGAGAGTTAGCTGTGATTCTGTAGCCGTCGAGGACGATAGTTAGTGTACACAGACAGTACCAATCAAAAAGATACTATCTTCCGAAGGGAGGGCCTGGCCGGGAATTGAACCCGGGACCTCCTCCAATTTGGGTACACCTGTGGTGCAAACCCAGGATTACCCTAAGAAGGAATCATACTACTAGACCACCAGGCCACGCTACTGGAACCCGGCGTAGGCTATCCAGCGAGCACAGTCCCCTCCGAGTGAGGCAGACAGCCTTGCGCCAGCGTCCGTGTGTTGACTTGTAATTACTGCGAGCGCGGGGTCGAATGCAAGCCTTCCACTGTTTCTCTACTCACCTGCGTCGGTCTCTCGTGCATGTCAAGGACTCACCGGAATGCCTCGCGGGATCCCCAACGCCAAACGAGATGAATCAGCGCTGCGCTACACTTCCTTCCATGTGCCCCTGGCGTAAGTCCACTCGCCTGCTCACGTAGAATGGATCTCTCACAACATATACTCAGGCCGAACCCAAAGCACGTTGGCTCGACATATCTGAAGTCAGATTCGCAAAGCTTGTGGGCGAGGAATGCCGTTCGTGTGCATAGGACGCGGAACGTCCTTGATGAGACCGGGGCTGCCACTCCTACCGAGGTAAGTTACTTACACTCGTCTCACCGCATCCCAATCTGACGTGTTGCAAGACTCGGAGAGGTGCAAAAGTGATTGTTCTTCACCCAGGTTCCCGTTTTCTACGAATAGGACGCGCCTCGGACGTCACGCCTCTTACCGTGCCGAATGTTATTGCGCGGAAGCAATTCGCGCCAGTTCCTCCACAGAAATATCTCCCGGGTATCTCGCGACCACGCGAAGACAGGAGAAGATCGACACCTTCTATTACACCACCGACTGGAGATGAGTACGCCGTGAATATAGCTTCAGATGATCCTGTACGTGGACAGTGCTACGTCCCCACGAATGAATGCAAAGTTGAGTGCGACACCACTGCAGTTCGATGCGAAGGTCGCTGCAATCACGGTTTCCTTGCGTGATCGCATGCGCTTCTACAAGTTGCGTGTCACGACGAACGCCGCCGGAGTCGCAACAGCGTTCAATGAGCAGTTCAAGCCTGAGAAGATACCTGCGGAGAACGACCCATTCCACGTTGACTGGATCACCTCTTCAGACGAGCCGTACCTGGTTGGTGAGAAGGCTCTCCGCTTAGCAAACCCGGAAGAAATGGGTTATGCCGTGAGATGGCCGATATATGGCGGGAACTTCAACACTCGCGACTACCCATCACCACAGTTCATCCTCAGCGATATCGAGGCCATTCTACGAGAGTCCTTGAGAATGAAGGACATCGAGCCTAGCATGTACAAGGTCTGTCACGCCATAAGGACTAGGTCTGCCTCTCGTTCTTACACATATGTTGCAGGAGTACTCAGTGGTACTAGTCATCCCGGACTACTACGACCGCCTGTATGTAGAGAGTCTATCAAGGTTGCTGCTCATCGATATGGGCTTCAAACAGATATGTGCTCAACAAGTACTGGCATTCACGAACATACCCCATATGTCCACTAACATCATACGCGTAGGAATCACTCGCCGCGACATACGGAGCCGGAATTTCAAATGCATGCGTGGTCGACATGGGAGCAGTCAAGACGAGCATTGCCTGTGTCGATGACGGCATGGTCATCGCTGATACAAGGTACGAAGCACACTTCTACTGGCTTGTGACGCATGATCCCTGAATTCACGCTGCGATAGAATGGTGCTCAGCATGGGTGGGAACGATATCACCGAGTTCCTCTACGTGTTGCTTGAGAAGATCGGTTTCCCGTATAGCGATTGCGATCTTGCTCGTTCGTATGATTGGAGTGTTATGGAGGAACTCAAGGCACGGCTATGCACTTTGGCGGAGGTGGGTCAATACAGCCGGTTTACGGATCTCCCTTACTTACCCCCCATTACGAAGGGCGATGTGGCACTTAACCTGTACGACTTCTCAGTGCGACGACCTGGGAAGCAGACTGAAAAGTACGGTCTTCGCGCATACGATGAGATCATCCTCGCGCCCATGGCAAGTACTTACTCTACTTGAACGCCCTCGTCATCCTTACACAACTTCCTGCAGTGCCTCTTTGAGCCTCGCGTGATTGAGTTCGAGCAGAAGAGAGCGGGCATGCGGTTCCTTATGCGTGCGCCCGACATGGCGGAGGAGATGGTCGAGCAAAGTGCTGACAAGTTTTCCGAGAGATACGTGCGTCACCTCTCCCCCGACTGTACTCTGCTCGTTGTGTGCTCAGTGCGCAGCAGACACAAGCTATGATGATTTCCACGCAACATCTCTTCCCAGTATTACCCCCGCCGATCACCCTAGACCATGCGCCGCCAATGGCTACCCCTCCGCTCCAGACTCCCGCGACGACAGAGGGACAGTCTCTCGCTGTAACTCCTCAGCCGCCTGCGAGTGGTAAGTGGAAGGATCCTGCGATAGTACGCTCTCTCATCCACTTCTCGCTCAGGATCTGCCACAACTCCGGTAACACCTACTGCTGAGGGGACTCCTACACCTGCGAACGGCGCGAAAGAAGTCAAAGATGAAGATGTCGAGATGGCGGACGCGATACCCAAGGACAAGAATGACTCCGCCGAGGCTGACAAGGAGAAGGCTTCGGACGAGAAGGGCTCGTTAGACAAAGGCAAGGGCAAGGACATCGACAAGCCCCTCGAAGTCATCGACGTCGACGAGCTCGACACCAAGGCGCTCACCGCCCCCGCTGTACCAGCACAGGCACATCATCCCCCAATCCCGGTGTCCATGGCCTATGGCGCGTTCAACATCGACGTCAGCTTCGAGGCGAGCAAGCTCCCGCTCGATGTCGCGATCTTCAACAGTGCACGCGCGGCCGGAGGGGACGAAAAGATCCGGAAGTATCTCCAAGCCGTCCTCGTCATTGGCGGTACTGCACTGGTTCCTGGAATGGCGCATGCACTCGAGAGCAGGTGTGGGCTGGACTTCTGGCGGCCTGGTCCATTGGTGCACATACTGATTGATCGTCTTAGACTGCAGGCTATTGCGACACCGCTCGTGCCTAATATGGAGAAGGTGCAGATCATCCCGCCGCCCAAGGACGTCGACCCCCGTGTACTCGCATGGAAGGGTGCCGCGGTGCTGGGCAAAATGGACGGCGTCGCGGACCTCTGGGTGACCCCAGCAGACTGGGTGAGTACCTGGTTTCTCATATTCGGGTTCCTGATCTTCGTACACGTCGCTCTTCGTATCCCCTCCGCTCATGTCGTAGTTCCGGAGAGCATTTTCGACACCATCATTCAGGTTTCTCTCATTATCCTGCCTGGCCCTCCGCAGCTTCGCACGTCCGGGTCATTGTACCCTCCGTCCTGGCGTCCTGGCGGCCTGTTCCCATCCACACGTGCTGACGGTAAACGTTCTCTCCCGCAGGAAATCTTCGGCATGCGCGCCCTGAAGGAGCGGTGCTTCTACCTTTGAGCGTGCCTATCTTGGTACTTATGACCCACCCGATCAGTGGGCATTCACCACTCATGGCGCGTGCGTCCGACGAGGTGCCGTCCCAATTCTTGGATGTCGATGATATGCTACGTACGCGCGCCTGCATGCGACCTGTGACTACTCAGAGCGCAATGACAAATGATGAACTTTGTATCTGCAATGGACCCGGCTCTGGCCCAGCGTCGAACATGGAGACGTACAAGCCCCGACGGTTGGCAGCAAGGATCAGCTCCATCCGGCTTGCTGAGCCGGAATGGCGTCTGCACGGTGGATGCTGGCTGGCGTGCCTGAGGTCTCAGGTTCAGAGGCTTGTCAGACATATCTGGGGCAAGCGAGGGCAAGGCGCAGGTGAGTGACAATTCATGAACATCTTGGCACCCTGCATGAATGTTCAGAAACAGAACTTCGAGTTCCACCCTGTTCCACCAGATGTTCTGTTCCGTGCGCGGCGAAGTTCGCTAACATAGGCGTGGCCGGCCTTGCGGACATAGTGATGCACGAAAACGTATTCGCGACCCTCGTTCAAGTGCAGGCCTTGGAGAGTGCAGCGTATGGAAGGATGGTTCCAGCTCGCGAATACGTTCGTTATCCGCTGTCCCCGCTGCATGGGAATACAGCTGCGGCCGTGCGTCATGAAGCCATCTATCGCCGGTATCAATTGCTACGTACATTCTGGCTTCATGAGCGAGACGCATATATGCGGACATCCTGAAATGTCCTTGGTTCTCGGAGAACAGATTCTCAAAACGGGTGATGCGCGATACCTCCAGGCCCAGGACTGTGTTGTCGTCAAGGCATGGTCTTGGTCGGGAATCAAGGTTGAATTCAATGACCCACGGACACGGTACGGGGACCGGGGTCCGACATGCAGCGGAAGAAACTTCGAAGCTTCGAAGGCGAAGGTCAGCAAGGCACGGCAACGCAGCAATTGTATGCGCATGGCAGGAGTACTTGCTTTGCAGGGTTCGTGCAATCGGGCAGATGGGCAGCGGCAGGGGTGGCGACTCGGACAGGTGGGCGGCAAGAAGTCAAAGATGCGATGAGGATGCACGAGGAGTGGTCAGAGTCTACAGAACATGTCGCAAAGGGTAAGAGGGAGAGAGAGCTATGGAAGAGCGTATTTAGCTATACAAGGGATGTTAAAACGAGACGCTACGGATCACAAGGCCGATATGCAGGGGGAGAGCAGGGGATACGGTACAGCTGATTGAAACCGAGGCGCGAAGACGACAAGATTGGAAAGATGGCAACTCAGAGCGGCATCATGTACAGTTTCCGGATTCATTGAACTTGCAGGTCTAGAGGGCGAATGGATAGACTATGCGATGAAAGAGAGCAATGTCCGAACGAAAGGAGAGGTGGATCGTGACGGATTACGCAGCTTTCAGACGATCCTTCAGAGCGATGAAATCCTCCGATTTGTACTGACCCCAATTGTCGAACAGCAGAGCCATCTCAGTTTTCCCATTCCTACCAGCGTCGGATAAGAAAGTCGGCAAGTGACGTGATTGATCAGTACATGCCCCAAGCGCAGGGCCGTTGTACTCACCTCTCCCGCTGCTCCCACTCAGTCCTCGACGCCTTGCCTTGGCCCCACGCGAGGACTTGCTCGTCAACCTCTCCGAGCCAGCGTATCCCGTCGTGTGGTCTCCCAACGTCGCAGTTAGCAGTCGGCCTGGCTTTCAAGTCCGCGGCGTCCTGCAAGACTGCGAGGTGAGACTTGATAACCGTGTCCGCAAGACGATCGGGGAGAAATGGGAAGGTACAGATGTTACGAGGCGTGGCGTCTGTGGTGTAGGGGAGCGTCGCGCGACAGAGCGGGCACTCAAGTGCTTCATGCCAGTAGCCGCAGCCTCGATGGACCGCCGCGAAAGCCCACTTGAGGATGCATATGGCGCAGAACGCGTGCCCGCAGCGGCCATTATTCAACAAGTACGGGTTGGCCCTGTTATGTGGACGTGATGATGAGTTTGGAGAAGCGCATACAGTGATCCGGATGCGCACGTACATGATCTCGAAGCAGCTGACCGCCAGCAGAATGGTAAGTGAGGTGTATAGGAAGACAAAGAAGGTGCGAACGTACAGAGAACATTGGAACTGATCTTCGAGGTGCGAAAGCACCCATTGCAGGTTTGCGCTGGGAATGTTATTGCCGACTGTAACCTCCATCGACTCTATTCTCTCGGCCTCGCGCATCTCGGCCAACTTGTTCCGCTCGTCAGTTATCACCGTCACCTTCGCCTCTAACTCTCGCTTAACCTGCTCAAACTGCGCTTTCGCAGTCTTTAACTTCCGCGTCAACTTGTCGAACCTCTTCTGTAGTTGCGTGTTCATGTCGTCCAACTCCTCGCGTGTCTGAACGGCCAGCTCACGCTTCTTCGTGGCATCCTCCCTCGCACTCACGGCATCCTCCCTGACATTCATGACACTCTCCCTCTCACTCAGGGCACTCTCCCTCTCGTAAAGCGCACGAACCTCCACATCCACTTTCGCTGCGGGAGCTGTCCGCTTGCGTTTGAGTGGGGAGGCGGTAGCTGCTTCCTCCTCTACCAAGGCATCGACTGTCCTCTTTCTCGAAGAGCGGATGGGGGCGGTGAATGTTGTCCGGGACAGCCGGGAGCTGGTCCTCGGTGCCTGGACAGGCGTGGCGACGATGGTAGCACGACGAGAGCGTGTTGCGGGAATGATGGATGCATGGTGAAGATCAGATACCGCTGCTCCCTCGCCCTCTCCGTCCGGACGCGTCGTAGATGATGACGGGGTGGCCTGTGCACGACTAACCACTTGTGACGCCTTCGGTGCGCTCTCCTTCCGAGCTTCCACGCTTCTCAGACCGTATCCTGTGCATCGTGTGCGGTGCATACAGCGTACCTTTCTTTGCTCTCGACAGCGACCCACTATCTTTCGAGAACTTCTTCCTGTCTCTCGACCTGGTTGCCGGGAACGAGGATGAGCGCGTCGAGACCGGCATTGTGTATGCGCGCAGCCAAATGGAGGTCAATGTGCAAGGAATGAAATGGATCTCGACTGCCGTCAGCGAACCAATGGCCCGATTGGGACAGCCGCCTGACCACGTGATCGCGCTGGGGATCACGCTCGCGTCGCCCCGCGACTTGAAGTTGGTCTTCTTCCACCACCACCCTTCTCAGCTGGCAGTTGGAGTCTGCACGGAGAATATTCGAAGGATCTGCATCTAAGGCAGCGGTGTGTTGAAGTTCAAGTTGAGCGCAGAAGGGACGAGTGCGGAAAGTGGGCGCAGGTGCGCGTTCCGACACTGCTGGTCGTTTTCTCAGCGGGTGTGGGACATCGCGTTGCGTGATGCTCTCCAGCCAAGAATCACAATTCACGTGTGCACCGGGGCCAGGTACGCAACATACTCAGGATGACCACCTTGACAAAATTTCCCTCTTGAACTGGTTAATAAGTACGTCTTCAGGTTCCCCATGGGCAACGTCGCCACAAGGATGCTGAAGATGTGGGCATTATTGTGCCTGAAGATTCCCATCGTTTACCCCCTGTCTCTTCGGCTGTCCTCAGACACGTATCCTCACCGGCAGACCCTGTTAGTAAGTTATATCGTAACTTGTGAATTCCACCACGCTTCACGCCCGCGCAGACTTGGCCAAAGCCGCTCGACACTCCGAAGACTGCGTCCCCTTCAGGAACCTGATGTCTTCCGCAATCGGACATGAATGCATGACATGTATGCGCGGCCTCCGATGGGCGCAGTGGCTCGAGCGCACAACTCTATCGGCTCCGTCACCGGATGCTTCCGAAGCTCCTCCCAGCTCAGGGACATAAGTACATGACGCGTTCTCGATCGTGCGGTCGACCTCGACCCATGCCCAACCGTTGTCTGCTTATAGGATCACACGTTGGAACGACACTCTGCATTGCCCTACA
Source organism: Polyporus arcularius HHB13444 (assembly GCA_004369055.1). Taxonomy (NCBI): domain Eukaryota; kingdom Fungi; phylum Basidiomycota; class Agaricomycetes; order Polyporales; family Polyporaceae; genus Polyporus; species Polyporus arcularius. The sequence continues at coordinate 33,350 of ML211249.1, forward strand.
TCTCGCGGTTGGCCGAAGCCACAATATCCCACAACAACGCCACTTCCAAGTAGAGTACGTGGGTGCTCTGTCCTGGCCGGGACCTTCATGGGAAGCTCGCCTTCCGGAAGGAGCTTGTGTGTCAATCGGGTGGCTATCTGCTCGGTAAGCCCGCAGGCCCACGAACCTTCAAGCTGTCGATGTGTGCCACTGTGTGGGACGTGCTTTCACACAGACTTCAAGCTCAGTACCTTCTGCGGCCACCCTAGGTCCGACTGGGCACTGCGCATTCCTAAAACCCTCTCAAAGTTCTGCCTCGAGGTGCAACGTCTGGATACTCAGAGTTCGTTTCCATGGCCGTTGCCTCGTTGCTGCTTCTTCGGAGGTGAGTATTGCCTGTGCGCTCATGATGTCGACGATCTCACAAAATCGTACGTGACGCTCACAGTCCTATTCGGCCTCAAGCTGCCGGACGGGGTGATAGCCCTCCGCTGCGCAGTCACACCTCAATTCATCCTGGGAGCGTAATCGCGCCGACCCAAGACTTATATGATCGAGTACATGTCTCTGGACGATCCAGTCCACGGCATTGCCGTGGTCTGAATCATGACGCGAGCTTCCCTGACTGATGAATCCGTCCACATTGTCGACTGAATTATCCGCATTTGCGGTGGTTATGCGCGCGACTGTGGGTTGGTGTCAACGTCCGTCCGCCCTGTCACTTGTATCCCGCTGAACATACAACCTTCCTCGCAGCGTTTTGTTGTGACAGTGACCGCCGTCCAGCCTCTCATGACGATGCCACAAAATGCATGCCGCATAGCCGCGAGCGCATCGAGGTTGTTGCAAACTATGCTGAGCACCATATTGTCTGCGCAGCTCGTCATGGCCGTACCTCGCCTCGTCAGACGGACCGTCATTGATTGGACCCTGTGGAACGAAACAGTCAGGCATGGGCTAAGGCGACATCTCATCCTATGCTATTCTAGCATAGGCGTCAGTTTACGGTGGCACACGGCCATTGACATGAAGTGTCCAGCGCCCGGCGGAGCCGAACCTCCCTGGAAGCACGAACCCTCAAAGATTTGCCCAAGAAGTTACAGAAGCGTACGTGTTCCTCATGCGCGACTCCGCCGTCGTATCCCCGAGCCTCTTCCTCATCGGAGGATGCTGCTTCGATCGCTCCGTGACGGGTAGCGCGTTCGTCTCTCGGTTGCTCACCTGTACCAGTCGGCCGAAGCCTCGGCCCGACGTGTACATGAGGTATGTCATCCGTACCACCGGTGCGGTCGTCACGCTGAGTCCATAATGTGGCTCGACAGTGCCATACTAGTACGCCAGGAATCATAATCGTCCCGACATCGTGAATGATTCGACATGCATGTTCCGTTCGTTCATTGCCACCGACTGCCGCCGAGCCTCTGCGAGGACCAACCAAGAATTGACCTGCAGCCTTGTGCAGCCACACACTTCCCCTGCGCACGGTCAGGCGTCTAGTCATCGGGTACATTCATGAAGTAACCGATGTGTGAGTTGCCCAGGTGAGTGACATGCCCAGTGGCATGATTCAGATCGCGGAGGTTTGACCTTATCACTCAGACAGTAGGGTCAAGTTGGGTGCACGCCAGGCATAGGAGCCACTAGGATTTCGACACGCGCGATCACCTTCCGGAGGATTGAATCAGGTTGACGGGAGCTTTGCGCGTTTCCCGACCAATTCAGCCCCGTCCTTCAGTCGAATTTCTGACTGCGCAACGCCAACGCGTCACTAGTACTTACTGCAGCCGCTGCTCCGCCATAGGGCCCTGGAGCCCCAGCCTGCTGCAAGAGCCGCATCAGGCACTCTCCACCCGTCCATTCACGTGTACGTGTTCAGAGAGTACGGACCCTAACACGTGTGGGTGATATCGCAGACCTGCATAGCCCTCAGTCACTCACCAACTTCTCTCCACTGTGTCAGCCCAATCTGCGACAGATGCGGGGTCATGCGCCCTCCGCTGGGCGTTGGGCGGGCCACACATGCGGCATATGCACACAAGCTCCGGATAAGGTATGTCGCCGTCATTCGATTCCCACTGGTGCTTCCGTGACATACGAGACGCTGGTTCTTGGAGAACCGCCTGAGTGAACCGCCTCAGGCCTCAGCCCTTGGCGCGGTGATCCTCTTGACGCCGTCCATGGCGCGCGGGTGTTCTCGACGCGGTTCTCTTTACCCACAGCACCTCAACGCCTGACGCGGCCTGTCGGCCCACGACGCGCACCTGTTCCGGTCTGCCGGACCCACCTGCACCCACTGTGCCTGCAGAACTATGATGAACTCGCCGATGCGTCCACTCGCCAGATGTTTAAGGACTGGTTGGAAGTTCCCAGGCCCAAGGCGTCTTCTGCATGTATGTATCGCACGCCATGTTCAGGCTGAGGCTGCAGTACCCGGTACGTCGTATCTCTTGCACCGAACTCAGTAGCCCTCCTTGAATTTGGTATTCATGGTCCGGGATCAGTCGGCCTTCAGACTTCACCGCTATCACTGGACAAATGATCACTGGGCTCATAAACCCCAAACTAAGCGAGCTGCCAGCTTCTTTGTCTGAACGTTGTTGGTAGCCTCTCGTAGTCTTCATCGACGAACTTCTGGGAAGCTCGAGGTCTGACATAAGGGTCTCTGACGTTACCACTGTACTAATACAAATCCAGACATCATCTGGACAGCCGCTGGTAGGATACTATCCGGTGAGCGTAGACGTCCACGTCGATCTCGCGATGGAAGCGTGCACTGCTATATCTTCAATTCCTCCTCCTCAAGGCCAGTCCCGACTTGCGGTGCGGACCCAAGGATCCGGCGAAGGCGGGTCTGCCTGCTTGGCGTCCATTACTCGGCGTCCATGCTTCCCAGTCCGCCGACTGTCATTTCGAGCTTACAGAGCAGGCATGGTGCATACAAACGACCGTTTGGATGCCGAACAGGCGGTAGTTGGATGGCTTTGAGGGTCGTTCCCCCGCGCCGCCGCCCAGTGTTCGCATGCAGCGCAAAATACTCGACGCCGGACGGTGGTTCCACCGCATCTTCCCTCCAAATGTAGGCACGGGAGGTGCATGGATATATTCTCAGGCACTGCGCACTGTGCGCAGGTGATGCAGCCGCCAATGCCAAACAGCATTTTGTCAGGTCGACGTGACACGCCGTGGCAGATGCGCCCTGCGCGCCGCCGCCGCCGAGGCATGTTTCGTGTTGCCCGACCCTTGCACAGTCTGTCATTTACGAGCTCATTGTACGTACGATTTGAGTACAGAGCATGCCGGCCCGACGCGTCTGGCCATTTGTGGCGAGTTGGCGGCGATCGCCCGTGCTCGGCGCATCGCGTCGCGTCCGAATAAAAGTGATGGAGAGCGTCAGTGTCACAGTATACATGTCCCGCTCTTCTCCCCGGTATTCCAACGTATTCCAATGTTAACCTGTTCGTGTTACATGGGAGCACCTGACTCACGTGTTGAAGGTTGCTGAACATCATCTCGTGGACCGTGGCCCCCATTATCGTCTCAGAGTCAGAGTCAATGCATCCGCAATCTCATCGCGCTGCCGCATCCGACGCCGTTGCGATGCCGGTCGGTGAATAAAGCACGCCCGTGCCCATATCAGGAGTGTCGCGCCGTCGGCTCGGCGTCCTGGGGTGTTTCTGTCATTGATTCTTGGGCTTTCATCTGCAATGCTGCATTTCGCGTCAGAAACGCTCCCCTCCTGCATGTTATTCATGTTGCTTACGGGGATATGTGTCAAGTTGCGGCCATGTCATGACGACCTCCGCCAAACTTCGAACCCCCTCGAGTCGCCATGCGGTTACGGGTGAACGCGACATTCAGAACGGTTTGCCGTTTGCGGAAAAATCAGATGTCTCCACAGGGACATTTTGCAGATGCCAATACCGAGTACATAGCCCCTTCGAATTCGCTGGCGTCTCGAGAACAAGGGCGGTTTCACAAACGTCCAGCAGTCTTCCGGCCCCATGCCCCATGCATCGAGATGCTGCTCCTGCCTCCATCTGAGCCGGCGACGCTGTACGTGGACTGTATGCGTACATACGCGCACCACGCGGCCGCGGCCACCGTGCCACCGTGACCGCGCCCGTACCCGCGAGCGCTGCCCAGCGCGACACACATCTGCGTCGTGATCTGTGGCAGTCTGTGGCCCGCCTCGCTTGCGGGCACCCGAGGACCGTCCGATTCGCGAGCCGCAAGCGGGCCACGCGCCCGCCCGCGATCATCTCCTTGGTCGGGGATCGCAAAACGTGGGGACGGCGGTCTGGCAGAACGTTCCTCCTGGGCCGGGAGGCACACACGGGCGGGCGGGCTCGGATAATCAGAGCCGCGGCCGTCTGAACCGCTGAATCAACCCGCCATATCGCAATCGGGCGGCTCAGCCGTTCGTCCTGGGCTGGGCAGCTGCAGGAGCTGGCAGAGGCAGGAGAGGACCGTCGACGTCGCGCCCGTCGGATCCGGGTTGGGTAATCTCTCTAGATGGGCCATATTATATTCGGCGGGCAGGCAGACGCTCGTGGTTATCTGTGTGGGCTCCGGCTGGGTTCCGGGCGGTACGGAACCATACTTAGACTAAGACTATCAGGTGTATCAGTCCTGTCTTCCTGTCCACGGGAGATGCACATGCGGGCCCGGCTCACCTGGCGCACGCGCAGCTCGTATATCAATAATCAGCGAGTGCGACACTGCAATTCGTCATCGGTGGGAGATCACGATGAGAGGGACCCAGGGTGGCATCGACAACCGACATCGCTGATTGCTCGTCGTAACAGCGCGTCCAGGCTTCCTTTGGAAGGGACGACTCCGACCGCTTCGCAGAACCGCACGTACGGATACTTGGCGACACGAATCAGCGGTGCAGGACGGGTACAACTGACCTGACACACGGGGCGGGGCACTCAGGGCAGGCCTGCCATCATATATCAGGGGATATTTATGCAACGTGTACAAATGTGCAGATGCGGGACCCTGAACATGGATGCAGGATGGAAGACAAATGGGCTTGAGCCTCGAGGCGCCAGCGGCGATGACACGTCCGCGGTGCGAACCCATATGTATGGCGTTGTTGGAGGAGTTACGCAGACGTTTCGAATGAGTGTGCGTTCTGGATTCTGGAAAAAGGACCGAGCACGAGGCGCCGGAGAAGCCTGGATGGAGATCTCGAAGTCGGCGCCCAGAACCCAGCTGGAAGCTGTGAACAGCGCGCGCATCCTCCTGGTACTCGCACGGGCCTGCTGGAGGATTGGCTAGGGCGTGCGCCCGGGCGAGCGCCGCGGCGTGAACTGGCAGTGGCACGTCATGGTGTCTGGGTGCGGCCAAACGGCGCCAGTCAGGGCCGTGGGCTCATATGCACATCCGGGGACTGTGCGGGGGCAGCAGCGAACAATAGGCAGGAGCAGCGCAGGCACTCACTCTTGACAGGGCAGGAGAGCCCACGTAGATGCGCCGGTACCCGCGAACGGCGGGCGCCGCAGGATGTCGACGTCGTGGGGTCGCAGTTCCACAGTCGTGCCAGGCGACAGACATGCCAAGGGTCTCTCTGTACGTACAATCGCGGGCGACACGACGCACGAGACGGGATACGGGGGTACAGACGCGGTGGACGGCGCTGACGGGATCACCACATCTGTCAGGAAAGCGTTCGAACTCGTTGAAGGCGTAGAGGAATGCTCATGAGCAGCATCATCGCAGCAGCTTCTCTGCCCTTCGGGCGCTGGACAATCATGGCACTGAGCAATCTGGGAAGAGTACGTGAGCATTTAGACAGCAGAACATAAGCAGGAGCGATAAAGCTGACTGGTCTCCGGAAGACACGGCGTCGGCACGTGTCGCGGGTATGCCGTCAACGTCAAGCTGTAACTGGCGGACGTTACGATGCTGAGACGTTGAGACCGTCACAAACCCTGACGGTGGGAACGGACACGCAGCAGCGCGATTCGTGTCTTCTTGCGAGGTTCGCGTCATGGGTCCGCGGTCGCAGTCGAGCACGATCGCGAGGACGCGTCTTCCGACAGGAGCTTCTCGCGACCAGCATGATCGCAGTTACAGTCGGCTGTCTTCTCGACCGAGCTCGAGACGAGGGTGCAGCGGTTGTTGAATATCGCTGCTTGCTGCGAAGCGTGCGAGCAACCGCCGACTGTGCATTCGACCGTCGCACAGGGAAGAAGGGCGCGGGAGACGCAGCACCGGACGACGTCTTCGACGACAAATGCCAGGCAGAGCGCCCGAGTTGTATGTTCGGACAATCGAACAGGGGCGAGAACGCCCAGCGGTGTGAATAGAGTATGTGGCAGGCGGCGCATCATCGCATCAGCAATGAACAGGGTTGGATCCCTGAAGCCTAAAAGCACGGACAAGAATCAGCGCAGACAGACAGCTTCGGATTCTCGCTGGGACGCACCTGTCCACGCTGTCCGTCTGTCCGCCTCTATCCGCCCGTCTCGCTGGGCGACAAGCGTCAAGCGACGCAGGCCTGTCAGACGCCAGATATGCGTGGGGGTTGCATCATGCGAAGGTCCGTATCCCAGCTCAAACTGCGGGCCAATGGCGCTGCAGCATGCGCGCTCTGCGAAGAGGAGTCCAGGCGCGTAGACGCGCGGGACGAGAGCCTCGTGTTGGGGTAGCCTGGCCGTGCAAGCTTGATTGTCGGTATGAGCCACAGAGAGTACAGTGTACACACATGACTGAAGATTGGGAGATACTCACCTTGTGCTCAGCTGCAGTGCTCAGCGTACGATCGGCCCTTCATTTTGGCAGATGGTCATCACAATCGGATGGAGAGTGCACGTTCTGGTGACCACCGAGCGTTGCATCCGTATGCCACATCCGCGCAGTGGCACATGGGGCCCTGCTGCTTGTGTCTCGCCATCGATGTTGTCAGTTCATCGAGCATGTGGACTTGGACGAGACCGAGCCACGGGCAGAGCACCAGGTACGCCGTGTATATCTACTATCTAGGCTGCTCGGTGTGTCCGGCGAGGGATCGCAGTATCTTCCAGAAGCAGCCGACGGTCGATGTGCGCGATACGCCAGCGTTCCCGCCCTCCGAATCGGAATGTGCATCAAATAATCCGCAGGGGGAATGCCCGAAGCCCGAGGCCCGAGGTCCGAGGGGCCGCTGCGCCGCCGCCGGGCGATCAGATCGTGGCGCGCCCGGCCGCCAGCGTTCGGCGCGGGTCGGGTCAGGGCCTCAGGCCTCAGCACCCTCAGCTGCGGGAGCAAATACATGTCAGCACTCCTCCGAGGGCGCGAGAGACTCGAGATACATATTGCGGGCGACTACGTACCGAATAGGGCCAGAGCAGAGCGGGTTTCGAGAAGCAAGGTATTGCGGCACCTCCGTCACAGGCGGGTGATGTCGAACGTTAATGGCGGGGACGCACCTACCCCCGAAGTCGAGCCCCGAGTATATCTGGGTCTGCGAGCTTCCGGCCATGTGCAGCGCCGCGGCGGCAGATCGCAGGGAAGACGCGAAGCAGGCGGAGGAGCCCTATGCGAAACGCACAGACGTGGGACGACGACCACAGCGAAGGTTCGCTGCATTTGCACGTTTCGGGGACGGCGCGGATGCGAGCTGCGACGCACGAACGGATTCGGCGGGAGACACTGCAGCACAGCTTGGGGCAGCGTGGGGCGGGATCGCACGCTACACGTCCTGGGACTGATCGGGCCACTGGACCCACTTTGACCGCTGTTGGTCCACGCTGCACTTCTAGAAACATGCGCCCGCCTCCCCGACGGCGCGCCGCACGAGGCGGCCGACGACGTGCGCCCGTCGTCCTCGAGCAGAAGGCGTGGGCTGACACGTATGCCGCAGCGTCACAGAACGTTCGAACGGGGCATGCGGCGCCGGACACGGCGGGTGACAGCATCGTTCGATGGCAGACGTCGAGAAGGGGTTGAAGAAGCATCCCATTTAGTGCATCCAAACGCCTAATTGAGACAGAGAAGACGGAGCTCTGTCGTGGCGAGCGTAGTGCGTCCATCGCCCGCCGCGACAAGAAGGTCTTCGCCGTCCCAGCGGGCGCAGGAGCCGAGCATGTCGAGCATGTCCCGAGGCACCCGCACAGAAGCATCGTGCCCGGCGGTGCGACGTCGGCGTGCCTCCAAGAGTCGGTCCTATGACGCGCTCCAGAGGCAGCGAACTTCGACCCCGACGCTGCACGCAGATCGTCGTCCCCGTCGTCGACGAGCTTCGCAACACTGCGCAATGTTGAAAGCATGGGAAGGTCAGTTACGTGAGGGTACGTATACTGCACATACCTTATCGTGGTCTTCTCAACTTCTGCGTACTCTATAGGCTCGGTGCGATTCCTCCGCGGCTATACAGCGGTGTAGGGGTTTCTGCTGATCGACAGACCGCAGGACGAGCTGTGAATTGGAGAGACAAACACGTATCTCCATCTGTGTACATGTGTCTTGGATTCATTCGTTGGCTGCGCAGAGCCATATGCGAAGACTCGATCGACACGGAGACAAAACGCAGGTGCACAAGGGTGCACACGACTGATCTAGGGCGGACACATGTGGTTCAAGTCGGGGAGAGGCCTGGAGGCGCGCACCATGTCCGAGCAGACGGAATGGAGGAGGCGGCGCGGGCGGGGAACGAGCGCCGAGTGCGAGAGAATTTGACGTCGAGGGTGGCAGGTGTCCGTCGCCTGGGCGACATGTGGGAGAGTGTGCAAAGAAAGCGCGGGAAGGTTGCTCGGCTCAACAATCTCATGCGCCGTTTCGGAAGGACAGGAGAGAAGGCACGGGTGGGCGGGGCCGATCAGCGGGGGAGACGCGGCCGTGACGCTCCCCCGCGCAGTAGAGACGCGTCTGACGCGTCGACGACGCTGGGGCAGGCTGGGGCGCGGCGCAGGAGGACGCATGGACGAGCGTGACACGTCCTGACACGTCGAGGCGTGTGTCAGGACGCCAAAAGCTGCCAAAAGAGGGAGGAAAGGCGAGGAGCCGGTGTGGACGGCCGGACGATCACGCGGGGGACACGCGAGCAGGCAGGCGTCTCATCTGTGCTTCTCAGTGATGTAATGTTCGAAGGAGCAGAGAGTCACCGCGTTCTCCTGGGTGCTGTTTGACCGGTCGAGTGGACAAGGTTGGACACGAGTGTGATCAATGGTCGGAAGAGGACCAAATATGGTGTTTGAGCGCGCGAGCGGGTTCGTGGCCATACGTGGAAAGCGCACACTCAAGAACTCGAATAGATGCAGTGGTCTGAAATTCGAGGAGACATGAGAAGCTCGATTGTACTAGTGTATTCTATAGTCAAGTAACAGGGATCCTCGAGGACGAGTGCAGATGAGCGTAAGTCATATATTTGATGCTACTGACAGCTGTACCAAACGCGAGTAAGAATGCGTGCCCTGCCGCCGCCTGCCCGCCCT
>ML211250.1:0-42655 GCA_004369055.1 Polyporus arcularius HHB13444
CACCGTACATAGTACCTACTTACTTCTTACTTACTTCTTACTTACTTGCCTATTCCGAGTTTACTCTTACGTAATCCCCCTCGGACTTACCTTACGAGATTTTTCGTCTCTCTCCCTCAGCTGTTCACCACTACGTGCACAGACTGAGGTGAGAGGTTTCCTCTATTGTTCCAGACGACTTAGGCTAACGTACATACAGTTTATTCCTGCGTCGTCTAGGTAATATATTAAAGCTGTTCACCACTACGTGCACAGACTGAGTTTATTCCTGCGTCGTCTAGACTGCTGCCCTAATTGCGACAGATGGAGGGACCTTGGGAGCTCCCCAAGAGCCGTCGGTGACACGTCTGCGCACCTGCGCACCGAACCACACGGGCGCTGTTGGGGAACATCGACACGTCGGCTGAGTGACCGTCCGCGGCCAACTCATCGACACGTCGGCCGAGTGACCATCGGCGCCCAACCTCGCAACCTTCCTTTCCGCGGGTGCACTCACCAAACTCTGTTACCCCGGTGCGCAGCGCCGTTTCGCTAAAATCAGCGTTAAGCTCGAACAGAAGTCTGCAATTCAAACTTTGGACACACGCACTGACGCCGTCATTGAAGGTGGCACCCGGACAGCCGCAGCGGTCGTGGTCAAAGGCCGGATGTGGTGGTGGCTGCGCATCGCACATCGTACACATCCAGTATCATCGTGGCCCGCGCCCCTGGGGACCGCAATGCGGGTCCATCACTGACAGACGTTCGCGTCCGGCCGCGGTGCTGGATATGCAATCAAGGATATGCTGGGCGCTGGACCGTGCTGCAGCTGGCTGCTGGCATCCGTGATCTTTGTTGAGGGCGCAGTGCTGGACAACCGGACCCAATCTGTGTACAAGCTCGCCGAGGACGGAGGAGATGCTGGGCCGGAGGTTGGCAAATCCGCCCGGAGCTGGGCCGTAGTCCGCCGAGCCCGGGGAGGCTACTGGTGCCACGGAGTCCCGCAGAGTCAGACTCGGGAGAGGTACGCGCCCCGAGTGTTCTTAGACTTCTGCTTGGAAGACCGTGTGAGGGTTCGTGTGCGCAGTTGTGGTCGAGTCTTCCGACGAGGCCGGAGACACGTATGTCTACAGCGCGATGGCCCGCGATAAGACAGACAGACTGGCATAGAAAGTCAGGCTCGTTCTCCGGAAAAGGACAGTAGGTCGGGCGGTCGGGACAAACCTTGTACGAGGGCGGAGCGGCGGGGAGGCAAGGCGGCGCCGGGAGGCAGTTCGTTGTGGTGATAGGGTGATGCGGTGAGTCTGGGCGGCTGTCACTCCTTGCCTTTTACACTCATCAGCTACCGCGAATGGCAGCTGTCTCGAGGCGAGATCTCCACAACCTGCCTGTACAGGCCTCTGGCGGTCACGCGTGTCCTAGGATCTGTGGCCGGGGAACATGCAATGGAATTCGATGCTGCGCTGCCTCGTCCTGACTCACGTTGAATTGCTGGACAGTCAACCGCAAGCTATGAGGTGCACAGGCGGGAGGAGGACCAGCGTGGCGATCCATCCTGTCAGTGTCACTGCTCGCTTCCGCAGCGTCGTCAGCGCGCCAACCCGCCTCCATACTTATACGGTCCCGCCAACCGTCACTTCCCTTCACACCGAACTCATCCCCCGCACCTGCTCAATCTACAACTTCTTCTGCTACCACCACCACCACCACCACCACCACCGCTCGCCGCAACGTACACAGCGTACCCCATCTATTACTACCCGGTCTTCGCAATGCCAGGCAAGCACGTCCACTTCGTCGATGGGCCCGGCACGCCCTCCTCCACATTCTCCGGCTCGACCCTCTCCTCCTCGTCGGGCCCCGCGACGCCGCCACCGGTCTGGTACTCGCCACCAACGTCCACCAAGGGCTCGCTATCATCACCATACCTCGGCGCACCGCTCGCGCACGTCCAGATGCACCCCGTGCTCGCCGCCACCGACGGGTACGCTCCGCTCGACTGGGACATGTCCCTCCCCGCCGACTCCGCGCGTGTCCAAGTCGCGCACTACCCCTCCCGGCTCACCGACACCCTCGTCTCCGAGGCCGCTACTAACCCGCCCCTGCCATCGCTATCCATAATCTGCACATGCCTCCCGTGGACGATCACCGTGACGCCCACTCGCGGGGCGATCTGGTCTGCGCCGTACGTGACAGTCGGGGACGTCCTCCACACCTTGCACCGCACGCTGCGCCTCGGCGTGACCGACCCCGAGATGGGTGTGATCGACGGCCCGGCACGCGACCGTGTACATGACGCGTACGTCCGCCGCTACCGTCGTATCGTGGACCCCCGCGAGCGCGATGCGGAGAAGGCCAAGCACATCAAGCGGATCGACTTCCTCCGCGACTACCGCGCGTTCTACGGCCTCTCCCTGGCACAGGGCGGTCTCCCCGCAAAGCGCATTCCGCATGGCGCAGTGTGGGTTCTGCACACTGCCAAGCCATGAGCGAACGCTGCGCGGTCGCCTCCTCAGACTTCTGTCATCATCTGCACATACCCCGCGGTCGTCGCCACTGCGTGGCTACGCCGCAGCGGTTCGCTCTCCTCGCTATCGCCCGCTCTCGCACCCATGGACTCTGCAGCACACTTAATGAAAGAAAACAACGGACTGCCCTATGTATAACATATGTACGCATACCCAGCTTCGGCTACCCTCTTCGCTCCCCTTCTTCCCCTTCTTCCTCGTCCCCTTCCTCCTTCCTCCATCTCCATCCCCTCTCGCCCCGATCGCCTTCACGCTTCGCACGACCTGTTCCTTGACGACCCCGACGCCTTAACGACAACAAAGCACACCATACGCAGCATTGTAACATCTTATTCCTATCCATAACACGATATCTCTCTACCTACCTCGCATAGAACCATTCCAAATGTACACCACTCCTCGCACGACTAGTTTCTACCCCAACATATGCATAGCATTCGATTTGTCGACTCCTCTGACGTCCCTCACGACCGTACGTCGCACGATACCAGTACATCAGTAAACCCCGGAAACAATGCAATACTAAATCATCGTCCAATGTCCTTCGCGTGATTGAGTTCGCTGATCCTCCGCATCACGCTAGCCGTACAGATCTGCTGTACACGGGACGACCGCAGCCCATGCGCGACATTGACCTATTCATGTTGACATGGACGTGCATGCAGAGAGTACACACTACACGGCGATTGCAGCACAAACAACGCAGTTCTGATTGGCTGACGCGCTGGCAGGTTCATAGCCTCATGCTCGTTCATCCGTATATGGCTATAGACCTTCCTGATACGGACAACGCGTCGACGCGTCATACAAAAGGAGACCGCGTGGCGACGCGCGCGCGTTGCGGGCGCACGCGCAACAACAAGTTCTCCTGCAGCTGCACTAAGTAGCACTCTCATAAGTAGGTCCCAGGCGTACCGCAGCATGCCGGAGGGAGGAATGCAACGACATCGAGTACGCCCTCAACGTATCAACAGTAGGTCTACCGCAGCGCGCCGCGAGGAACAAGACAACAGACTTTCCGCGAACGCCGCGTGCTTGCCTCGACGACGAGCTGCGCCCCCTGTTGGCGAGATCGAGATGGGGACCTGGGACCTGGGACCTGGAGGGCGCTGCTGCTGCTGTGCTCGCCACGACGCGATGTGCAGGGTGGACGTTATGGGAGGTGAGGTACCTCCGACCGTGCCTTATTCTCTCGAGACGGAAAGAGAGTGCGCCGGAGAGACGAGGAGCCGTGAGGGTCGTGTGATTGAAACGCGTGGCTGACAGGACTCAGAGACTCCAAAGCTCCTGCTAGGTAGACTGTCCTCAGGGGGTCCTGTCACGGAGGGTTCGCGGGTGCTGGAGAATCGGAAGACAACGGGGAGCCGCGAACAGGGACGAAGCGATACGAATTGCGACCGCGGTGGACGTTTTGCGCCACGCAGGCCCGTTTCGGCGCGTCGTGTCTTTGAGTTCTTGGTCTTCGATGTACGGCGTCCATACGGCATTCATCTCCCCGGGCCGTTGCTTGAAGCTGATGGTGCGATATGTCTGACCGCCCCAGACATGCGCGTGGACATCACGGGAGGTGTGGTAGATCCAACGATGCCTTGTCCTCTCCGAAACGGGATGAGAGTGCGCTGGAGGGACGAGGGAGTGTATGGTGCGCGTGCGCTGAAGACAATCTGCTTGAGGCGCAATTGGCATGACTCGAAGACTTCAAGGTCGCGAGTCGCTAGGCTAGTCGGGCTGTTCTGGACTCCTGTCTCCGAGGATGCACGGGTTTGTTGGAGGGACGGAAGACAACGGGGAGCCGCGAACAAGGACGAAGCGCCGCGATTCACGACCGCGGCGGACGTTGTGCGCCCCGCATTGCGCAGAGCCGCTGTGCGTGCCAGAGCGTGTTTCAGCGCGTCGTGTCTTTGGGTTATGCCACAGTATGCCAGAGTATGCCACGCGTACTTAGTTCTCCGATGTACGGCGTCCATACGGCGTTCATCTCTCCGGGCCGGGATTGACGCGGCTGGCTGCTTGAGGCTGATGGTGCGATGTAAGGGCGGAGACTCGGGCAGACATGCGCGTGGACGTCACGGGAGATGAGGTAGATCCGACGGTGCCTTGTCCTCTCGGGGGCGGGATGACAGTGAGCTGGAGAAACGGGGGTCGTGTTTCGAGCTTTGTGATTGAGATACGCTAAGCAGACCGTCCGGGGGAGCTGTCGCCGAGAGTTCGCGGGTGCTGCAGGAGCGCAGGGCATGGTGTGGGGAGAACAAGGACGAAGCGCCACGAGTAACGACCGCGACGGAGGTTGTGCGCCCCGCAGGCCTCGCTATACGTGTCAGATCGCGCTTCAGCACAATCTGTCTTTGGGTCCCGCCACGCGTAGTCTTCAATACACGGCGTCGAATCCGATACTGGCATTCACTTCGCCGGGCCGGTGCCGACGTGGCAGCATGAAGCTGATGGCTTGCAACGATTCAGTGCAAGGAGTTGAGAGCAAAGGAGCGGAGCGACACGGACAGCTCAGGGAAGCACCTCCGTGGTCGGAGGCTCTGTAGCAGGCCGAGGGACGATCTTCTGGTCGAAGGAGATACGTCATCAGGGGGAACCCAAGGAAGCAAAGAGACAAGGAAGCTCACAAGCACACACGCGTGCACGTACGGGCCGCCCATGCAGGAAGTCCTCGAAGTCCTCGAGCTCCGAGCTCCGAAGTACCACAGCCCCGCCGAGGTGATGTGCAGGTCCGGTACGAGGGTCCGAGGCGGCGCCCTGGAGAGGATCGCCGCTAGCGTGGCGCTGCAGGCTTTCGTTACGTCCTTGGAGTTTCTGTGGCTCAGCCACACTTTGTCCCTGACTGGGCAGAAGTCGGTGCGACAAACTCTAAGCTCCCTGCCATACTTGGGTCGGACGTCGTGCGCTCGGGGTAGCAGGGCAGAGGGCTGCCCTCGCCTTCGCCGTGGTCGTGGTAGCGTCGCCGCCACGAGAAGTCGCGAAGATTCGCTGTGTCGGAAGGTACCAGCGGCCGGTCGCTCCGCCACGCACCCGTGGCGGCATCAAACCACAACAAACGCGGGCTGCCTTCGAACGGCCGCACGGTGCAGTAGCGTTGGCTATAGCCTCCGCCCCATGCTGCGCCTGCCTTCCCTTCTTGATCAACAGTGCTGCCCAGTGCTGATTTGCATGTCGAAGAAAGTGAGACGCGCAGAGACTCAGCTCGCAGGCCATGCGAATCGGATGTCGGAGCCTTGGCTGGGAGGCGCAGATGCCAGCACGGCACACAGCAACCTCCGCCGCGCTGCCTGGCATCTGCTTCGCACCATGTTCGTTTTCGGCGGAGCGTCCCGGGCCCGATCGAGCTGCGAAGTGGCATCGCACCAGGCACGGCTGGCAGTCGGTCGTGCAGCGACTTCGAAACCCAAAGAACGGTGGCGCACCAGGTGGTATGCATGCGCATCCTTGCTGCTGTGAGACGCAGCGCTAGGACACTGAGCGTGGGCGTCGACACGTCGTGGACATCCTTGAACGAAAGTGCCACGGAGCGCCGTGTTGAAGCAGGGGTGGAGAGTTTGACTGTTGGAGAGCATTGGCGTCCTGACGATCTGCGATGCCAAACACGACCAGGAGCGCCAGCCGGTGCGCCCGGCCGGCTTGCATACTGGCATATGTGGTTTCGGACCGTCAAATGGCAAGGTGGCAGGCCGTGTGTGAGGCCTTACAGGCAGTCCCCTTGCATTGAACGATGGCCGTGCACTCTGACCTGTGCCCCCGGAAGTGGAGTGGGGAACGCCCGTCACTGATAGATGCTCGTGCGACCCCAGCGCGATAAGCGGGCACCGCGATTCGAAACGGATGCCAGCGCAGGTTCGCGCTGACAGCAGAAGACGCGTCTGTTGTGGTCGGGAGGGCATCAGTGGCAGCAAACGGAGCATGGGAGTAGGTTGGCGATTACCACGCACCGACGTCCCTGTGTCCGCTCTTCCTTCACTCAGTATCCTCTAGGCAAAAATCCGATAGAACTAGAGAAGTCGGGTTGAGCTTGGCGCCAGACTGAGGAAGAGAATTCGAAGGTGAGACTGACAGTACTAGTAGTAGTACTAGACACTGCCGCATCCGCCGGCTGTACAGAAAAGTCACCACAGGGCGAAGAGAGATGCTTCCCGGGGCGGTCGGATGGCCTGATCCTCAGGCGTGTGCATACTACGACCGCATCTGCTCGTCAATAAGATAGTCGCGGTACAAGACATCACGGATGCAGGATTTGAATCCTGGGCACATCGAGAACCTTGTCGGGGCGTCCAACTCTGGTAAGCACATACTAAACTGTATGGTAGGTTTACTCACAACACAGATCGGCTCGCGTCTACACGCGCGCATATGCCTTTCCCTAGCACAAGAACGCCCCGTGTTCCTCGCGGCGTGATAGTACCATGTCCGAGTACGCTCGCTGCGCCTTCCACGCGCTCTCTTCGCCCCTTTTTGCGGTCTTCCTAGCTTCAAGAACAGGAAGCACAATGCATGAGCTCCGGCTCAGCCTGAGTGGGACAGATGAAAGTCAGGTCCAAGGCGCGCGCGCGCCCAGACGACTGACCTCCGAGTCCGGAGTCCGCGCACCGCCCGCTCGACGACATTGATTGATGGCCTCCTCCTGCCCCCCTCGCCTGCTTTCCCTCCGAACCTCCATCTCGTCATCCGGCTGTGCACGGCAGATGGCAGTGAGCGACCCCGGGCCATTGGAATAAGTCCCAGTCACTCCCGGACCCTCACCTTCCCTCACCGGCACCGTCACCGTCACTGCGACCAAAACCCTACTTGTTGTGGTCGAGTTCATTTGGCAAGCAGTTTCTGGATTAGCGGGGGCGTGCGGCCGCTCTCAATCCCTCGGAGGTACGTGCTACAAAGTCTGCGGCTCACGCGCGGTCTGATTTACATACCATGCCCCTGCTCAGTTGCCTCTGAAGCCCGTCGATACACGCAGCCACACCGCGTCGTCAATCCACGATGAAGATAGGAAAAGTGCTTCGCTCACCTCGTTCGACGGCTGAGGCTCCTCCCCCCACGTCCCCGCCATCACCGCCAAAACTCGCGCTCCTCATCGGTATCGACTACGTCGATGCTCCTGTAAACTCGGATTACCCCCCTTTGCGACGCGCTCGGAGCGACACGAAGGACTTCCGGGATCTCCTCATATGTACGTCTTTCTCAGTGCATCTTTCGCGCACGCGATTCCGAACCCCCGATTGCAGCGAAGTATGACTACCTTCCGGAGAACGTCGTGATGATGCTGGATGAGGTGGGTATCGGGCCGAACTTGTGGCCGTCGCGCGCAAATATCGTGAGTACCTCTAGGTTGTGTCCCATCTCCAGTCGCTTCATAACGTCGCCAGCTCTATCAAATCAGAAGGCTCGTAAGCGGCGCGCAAGAGGGTAGTCGGTTCGTGTTTTTCTGTGAGTAGACTTTATCCCCCTTCCTACTCGCTGTCCGCCTCCTTCTTCTCCTACCGATCTGACAACTTGAATCGCTCACTATGATTACAGTCTCTGGCCACTCCGGTCAGGTCGAGGACACGACCCACGAGGAAGACGACGGGTTCGACGAATGTGAGCATCGCTCGTTATACATAGCGTCGTTCATTGCTCACGAATTGCGAATCACGATCTCCTTCCAGTCATGGTTCCCGTCGATCACGCGCAGCGCCCCGGCTACAAAACAAAACACAAGATGATCCTCGACAACAGGTTACGCGAGCGCCTCGTCGACCCCCTTCCTGTCGGGGCGCACCTGACTGCCATCTTCGACTCCTGCCATTCGGGAACGATGCTCGACCTCGACCACTACCTGTGCAACAACGTCTACTATCCGTGGATGGACCTTGGGAACCGAAAGCACAAGACGAAGTGGCTGGGCGTCCGTAGAAAGGATGGAGAACGTGAGTTTTTGAACAGCAGCGCATCCGGATCTACTGACGTGTATCATCTGTCACTCTAGGCATGAGCCAGTCAGATGTGAAGGTCATCACGAAGAGACACTCGAATCCGGATAGCAGGGAGAGGGCGCAGAACGCGTCTACCGCACCAACTCGAGGTTCGTCGTACCCGTTTCCCCTTGGGATGTCACCATATTGACGCGATATATGCCTCAGAGAACTCCCTCTGTAGCGTGCGCATCTATCAGCGCAGACGTACGAGCGAGAGCCAGATGGAGGTCATTAATACCTCGGTCGGCGTCACCGACGACGGCAAGCGGCGGCAGTTCTCGGTCCAGAGCAGGCGGGCGTCCGTGCAGTGCAAGCCGACGCTCAGCCTCGGACAGGTGGCGGAAGGCGACCAGAGCATGCTGTCGCTAGATGAAGAAGACGCATGGCCGAGATGTTCCTCGCCAACTTCGATCAAGACGTGCTCAGGGTTCTGCGAAGCTGTCGACCCACCCCCGGATGGACCTTCTGTGGTATGCGCCTATCCCTGCGCGTGGCATATCTGGTTCCTGACGCCTTCGTAGCTTTCAATATCTTCGTGCCAGGATTCGCAGCGCACGTGGGAGTCGAAGAAGGGCTCGTTCACCCAGTGGCTCATCGAGCTTCTCCGTACGTCATCGCTCTCTGTATCTCGCTATGTCCGAGCTTGAGCTTACACCTCATCAGGACTCGAGCCGCACCAGCCTATCGGCAAGTTCCTGCAAGAGCTGACGTGAGTTGCCACCTCAGCCCCACTGTGCCGGATATCGCTGACAGGTAATCCTGCCGCAGCCACAAGATGTACGACCACGCGCAAAAGACGCATCGTTGGAGCCAGAGGCAGAAGGACCACTACAAGATTACCCATCGGAGAGACGCATCGGATAGCACCCTTCAGAGCAGCAGCGCCACGGAAGGTGGAGAATCCGGAAAGCAGCTTGCTCACGCGCAGGTCCAGGTTCTGGAGCATGCTTTGGACAACTTGGACTTCGTGACCATTCCGGAACCGCAGGTCCGTCCAGTACATGTCTCTATCCTCATGCCATGTACTAACGAGCATCATGCGTTGCTTCTCCAGCTGGGTGCTCAGCATCGAGTAGTAAGTGCAGTTGTTTACTCGGGCAGAAGTTCAGAACTGATACATCGCGCTCACCAGGACTTGAACCAACCGATAACCCTATAACCCTCGGACGATGCTTTATGCATCTCATCATGCCACGAAACTCGAACCATTGGAGATCTACTGTACATCGTGAACCATTTACACGGGCCTTTCCGCCACATACTGTATTAGTACCATACCTTGCGCTGCTCTGCCATCACCGCAACGTCCTATTCACCTACAGTCCCCTTCGCTATTGCTATCGTTAACATACCATCCGCTAGACGATGATGTACTATACTCACACATTTTGCACGGATACTTACAGGGAGTCATTGTTGTGCTTGCGCTGCGCCCCCCGGGTCCCCGTCGTATAGCGAGCGACTCATCCACGGTGGCCAAGCAAAGACCGTGGTGCCGCAGTTACTTTAGCGCTCAATTGCTCTTGTTCCCGAACCACCACCTCCTCGCTGACTATGATCTCTTCCAGTCCCCTGTAGTCTCGGAACTTGCTCCTTACTGCGTCACTCTGCATTCATGTACACTTTTACTTGTCTCTGGGGAATGAGATCTGAAGGCCCTAACGTTTCTTTGGAACGCATTGACCGTGCGCGAACCCTCGCGAAGGCTACGCAAGCTCTCTATATCGTGACGACGCCTCCGGGGCTACAAGATGATCAAGAGTCTGGTCGTCTCAGGCCTGACGAGCACTGTTTTCTGTGGAACGCTGCGGCCTCGAGGTCCTAGTATATTACGTCTACTTGGCTGCGGGAGGACCCCTGATAATACGGTCCCCACTCTCTTCCAAATCCACGCCATTTCGGCCATTTTGGTCCGTACGCAAACTTGCCCTCGGCGACCGGTTTAGTCCGTCAATGGAAGAGAGTGCGGGTAGGCGCCCATGAAGCGCTCATGGAGGTCCGTACATGAAGAGAGTCCCGGCCACCGTTGTGGACTTCGTATATACACCGTATGCGCTAAATTGTGACGCTATAGTCCTATCCAATGTATTCAGACAGTCTCCTGTGAGCTACTCATCCTCGTTGTCACTGAGATCCTCGTCATCGGCACTTGCACCGCCCTTCCGCCGCCGCTTCTTCCCCAGCTCCTTCACGACCTTCTGGATCTCTGTGCAGGCGTTCTGCAACAGGACATAGTCCTGCATGTCCTCTACCGAAAGCTCGTACTTCTCGTGCTTCATCCCGATGGCTTTGGGTGTGCGCGCGGCCTTACACAGGAATGTGGTTGGCGAAATCAGCGCGTATGTTTTCTGGCGTCCTTGAGCGATGGCAGCAGGTGGTGCCGCAGTAAACTCTCGCCGTATCCTTGAGTACTCGTAGATCTGCATCGGAGCATAGGATATTGATGATACGCTCTTCACAGTTGAGACCCATGCGTGCTTGCCGTGCTTACCGCCACCCTTGGAGTAGATGCTGAGAACTGCGCAGCACAGAATGTTTAGCGTACACAGGACAACTGGCAGACATAGGGAAGTTTCCGACTCACCTCGTCCAAGGCAAACCTTCCCCTTGACTAGGACAAAGGCGAACACAGGAGTTTGCGGCCCATCTAGCATGACGTCAGGTCCATTGAGTGGAGACACACTTGAGATGCGGGCTTCTCGCAGGATTGAATAATGCTCTTCCGGCAGGTACTTCTTGTACACGGTGATCCTTCGTTTCTGTGCCTAGTATCAATGTAATTTCAGCATTCATCCTCGCAACGCAATAGAAATACACTTACCTTGGAGGCCCGGGCTTTGGCGGCTTGCTCGGCATTGGCTGCATTCCCAGTTGACTCGGACGTGGCTGTTGAACCTTCGGTCCAGCGGGTCAACCGCTTCACACCAGCACGAAGTTCCTGGTTCCTGTCGCGCTTCAAGATGTCGTCGAGCTTTCGAAGGAGTTCGTGGTGACGCTGCGCGTTGCTGACACGTCTGGGCTTGGCTGACTCAGCTGCATCCGAGTCCGATGGGTTCTTGCAATCGCCTTCGGTCTTTTTGGCAGCGTTGCGTACACCGTGATCGGCCTGAAGGCTCTGATGTTCCCGCCGCAGGCGTACGAGTTCGCTGAGATCGACACTGTATGAATCTTGCAGAGCAGTGGGTGCCGTGCCCGACTGCCGCACCGCGAGAACTTCGGGAGTTTCGTGTGAGCTCTCCCGAAGCATGCTCAGAATGGTATTGGCTGTGTGGATGTTCAGCTGTTCGCTTGGGTCATCCTCGCTATCTTCGAGGTGCTCGCGGTGACTGGGACCTTATTGTCAGCACAGGAACATGCCACAAATGAACGAGTGTAGCGAAACTCACAGGCGGATGCGAGAGTCGACATTCAGCGAGACAGCAGCGTACGCTATCTCTATGACAGCTTGTTCTGTACGCGCATCCATCCTGTCTGTTCGTTCGAGGAACTCCAACGCCTCGGTGAGCTTTTCGGCAGCTGCAGCATCGGAGTCTTCGTCTTCAGGATACTCGTCGCCCAAGTCGCTGTCGGCATCTTCCAGGTCTTCTTCGTCATCCTCCGGGACTCTGACGTTGTCCAGGTGTGATGAGGGAGGTGTTGCTGAGCTCAGGGGGACCAGATCCTCGGGGGAGACACCGACCAGGCCGAAGAGGCTGACGGCTTCTTCGAATGCTACGCGGGCTATTGAAGACAGAGCATCGTCGGACGGAAACTGGGCCAAGACAGCAAGATTTGAACCCCTGCTGTCGAGGTGGGTGTGGTGATAGCCACTTGCTCGAGCTTTCGCATCGCCGTGATACTTGTTGAAGATCGATTGGCGTGTCTGCAACATAAGCTTGGGAATCACGTAGTAGAAGTCGAGCATCTTGAAGTCCTCGATCATCAAGCGTGTGATGCCGAAACAGTGCTCATTCGGTTGCGTGGAAATCATCCAGGGCACGAGGGGATAGCGGCCGCGGAGGTGGTCGCGGTAGATGAAGACCAACTGCACAAAGCTGCGAATGAGGGTGCGAGCGATCGAGACAGCCTGGTACGAGATGTAGTGCCGGGACTTGGAGTACCCAGCTCGCTCTAGGTGGGTTTCCCAGAGGTCCATGAAGAAGCCTGCGCGCAGCGCCATCTTCGTCCGCTCGTAGAGATCGAGCTCGCGACGACCATCCCAGGCACCGACGAGCTCTCCGAAGACAAAATAGTAGATTACACTGCCAAGCGCGTCGTCGAGGTTGTTGTCGATGAGCCATTGAAGTGCGTCGGCGGAGAAGAGTCGAGTGGCGGCATTGTCGTCCTGCCGGTCAAGCTTCTCTACGTCTCGTCGGTAGATGGGACCATCATCCGCATAGCCCATCCTGCGAGCGTGCAGGTAAAGGACAGGCTCGTTGCCTAAGATGACCCCCCGATTACCCGTAAAGGCATTGTTCCGGAAGGTCTTGAGGGCGTGACGCGCGTCCTGCACGGAAACAATGGGCTGCTTCGACGGTCCGAAGCATGGGACGTCAAAGGACATCAGTGAGCCGGTCTCGGGGTGCTTGATGGCAAAGTGGAGGTGGCTGGTCGCTGTGGACTCAATCCTTTGCTGAATGGCACGTTCGACCGTGGCACCGTCAGACGCAGAGGCGATGACATCGATCCCCCGTGTGCAGAGTCCAGCCAGGATTCTGTCGTGATAGTCCCACAGGAAGGCTGCATCGGCCTTGTTGCTGATACCGACCACTGCCAAGATGATGGACGGGGTGTTGGGTAGCGGAATGGTCACAATGTACACGCGAATCTGTAAGCATATGTATGTCAGTGCTTGAACATTGGCGCAACAGCTTTAGGGACTCGCCTTTTCGGCCTTCTGAATCTCTTCCTCCTCGAGTGTCTTCGTGAGCTCTTCCGGATTAGCGACACGGAGCGGTTCACCAACACCACCCAGGATGTAAACGCCATCCCGCTGCTTGTCAAAGACTGGGTCCAAGCCCGGCTGAAGTTTTGTGTCGTCGACGCTGAGGCTGACAGGGCCCGTGTAGTTGATCTTCTGGAGCTCTTCGTCAACCAGCGAGAAAGTGCGGTCGGAGACTCCAATTGGAAACCGCGGCATAAGGGCGGCGTTGTACCTGAGTTAAATGTGAGTTCGACCGGTGATCAAACAGCAACAAGGTCGCTGATATACGCACTGGATGCTTCGCTGGGTACGCGTAGGGAGGTGTTCGGAGAGGAAGCGATACGCCTTCGGGCTGTGAAAGTATATGATATGCATGAACTCGTCGTATGCCGGTGTGTACCGGAAGTTCTGCCTGCCGACACCGCGATCGAGGCGGTCCCTCTCTTGCATCAATGCCTGAATCATCCCGACGAAGATGTTGTCCTTGCCAAAAGTACCGTTGATGGCCCCAATGGCAAAGCGGAGGAACGGTGACTTGCGCTGGTCCTGGATCAAAATGTCAGACCCCATGGCATGCTGAGAGGTTATGCTGTCGAATCGTACCGGGTTCTCCAGTATATCTTTGAGCCCGAGGATTGTTGCGTATATCTTCAGGAGCTTGTCGTCGTAGTACCGAGAGGGTGTGTGTCGTCGCGCCTCGTCGTCTGGAATATCCTCATTAAGGAGCACTTGGAAGCGGTGAAACTTCAAGAGCGCAAGACACTCGGAGCAGGGATATGGTGCGGTGCCTGGCTTCACTTCGACGAACTGGAGACACCTCGTAGCGATGACTCTGCCCAGCTTGTGACTTGTGGTCCATCGCCACTCAGCCCTGTTCACAAGGATTACCTCCTCCTTGCGGTCGTCATCGAGCTCACTGAAGAGGACACCAAACATCTCCTTGGCAATCTCCGGCAATGCACGACCACCACCTCCTCCAGCAGGGGTTCGTTCAAGATAATCGGCGATCCTCGGAAATCTATCCTTGTCAAGACCTGGACAACCGCGACGCTGGGGAGTAGGGGAAGGCAAGAGAGAACGAGAAGCGGGAGTCGAGCCTGCGGGGATGAGAGCAAAGGACGGCTCTCCTGCCTTGGCCACAGGCCAGAGAGGTGTGCCGGCCGTGTCGAGCTTAGCCTTGACAGGCCCATGACCCTTGCAAGACAGCAGGTGCGCGCGATACTTCTTCGTGTTGTACGGGCAACTCATGCGGCGTGGCTGACCGCAACGCACATGCCGTACGACGACTCCCCAGTCGGGCAGGGGGAATTCAGCGTCCGGGTCCATCTCGAGTATGCGCGACTTGAATTTTGCGACAGCCTCCGGGTCTGCGATGAAGGTGCCATTGCGGACGGCCTCGTTCATCTCGCGCTCGCGGTTAGCAGAACGAGAGCCGCCCTTTTCGGCAGCCTTATGCTTCCGCGTCTTTCCCACGGGCTCCTCGTTCGAGTCGTTCGAGTCGTCCTCGTCCTTGTCCTGCGACCGTTTCCTCTTCTTCGTATCCTTTTGGTGGCTGCCCTGGGTACTCTGGGCTGTCTTCTTGCTGGTACTCTTTGCTGGCTTCTTTCGCTTTGGTGACTCGGATGCAGGCGGTGAGCTGGAGCGTTCGCGTTTCCTCTTGCCCTTCCCCTTTGACACGCCCTCAGCTTCAGGGACTACGACCTTCTCTGGAGCCGCCACCGTCTCTGAAGCAGGGGTCTTCTTAACACCCTGTTGCACCTGCTTTGGAGCACTCCCTGGTCCGAAGAAAGAGGATAGTTTCAACTGCCCCGACAATGTGCGCGTGCTATCCGACTGCTCAGGTACTGCGACAGCTCGTCCTCCGCCCTCATCTGTAATGCGCTCGGGATCTTGTACATCGCCAGACTCGACTGCTTGCGTCTCCTCGTAGGACGGACATGACGAGCTTTGAGGCTCCGGCAACGTGAGGAGAGGAGCACCAGGTGAACATGACGTCGCCGCAAGCTCGGACGTTGCAGGGAGGGAGGTGGAACTCTCCGGGGAGATAGGTGCACGAGTCGCTGCAACGACGCTTGGCCTAGGTGAGTCGACGGTGGCCGGCTCGCTGGCTTGTGCGAGCTCCGAGACTTGTGCGCTTTCGTGCAAGTCGCCATCTTGTCCCACGGCCGATGGTGGAGTGTCGATCTGGTTGCTGAGAGCAGACGGGCTCGAGGGCGCATTGCAGATGGCCAGGACACTCATTCGCGGATCTGGTCGGTCGTCTGGCCTGTCACAAGAACGGCTTTCGCTGGAAGTGGCTTCCTGGAGCTGTTTCGCCGCGCGCGCCGCCTGGAATTGTAAGTCACCACATATGATACCATTACCGACAGCAAATCTCACCTTGTCTTTAGCGTCCTCTTCACAGATGAGATTGAACCATCGGACGCGGTGCAAAAGCTTCTGCTCAGCAGTCCAGAGGTCATCGTCAAAGATATCGTGAGTGATCGCGTTCATCGCGCAAATCCCACACGAGTAAGGATCATCCTGATCCCCTATTTGCAGCTTGTTCCCTATCTCCTTAAAACTCCCCTCAAACCTCGCCGACAGCCACCATCTGAGCTTCGACAGGAGCTTCTGCGGTTTGGGCATGCGTCGACCGAGTGAGTCCCCTATGCCGTTTTCATTAGATATGTGATACCTAGCGCAAACTCGCAATTGTACGTACCATATGCTATCTCGTGTCGCATGAAGTCAACGCGCACAGCTAACCAATGACTTTCTCCCTCCAGGAACACCGGGAAGTAGAGCCGGCACTTTGGTGCACGGCCGAGTTTCTTCTCCAGCCGCGCCAGCAGTGGAGGTGAAGGCCGCTCATACGCCTTGGCCTCTTGCGCTCGGCCGACCTCCATGACGAATGCGCGGCCCTCGACTACCACGCGGTCAGACAGTGTCGGCTTTGCGGCCACGCGTCGCTGGGTGTGCGTAGTCATCAACAGCACGACCTCATCATTCAGCCACCGATTCGAGAGGAGACGCAGGACGTCGGAGGTACGTGTGCTGCCTCTGCCGCCCAAGGCATGCGTCGGCGCGTCGCAACCAACGGTGTCCAGATGCTTCAGCGCGACTTCGAACACCGTCGCTACAGCTGGATTGCGCGGACGCTGGCTCAACCACTCACGTCCATCCCTCCACCGCTTCTGAAGATCGAGGACCGACTGAATTTTGACCCAGTATGTAACCACCCATAGTGGATACCGTCGGTGGTTGCAGGGATGTAGGACTGACTGGGCACCGTTCAGCAGGGCTTGACCGCACCAGCTTTGCAGCGCGTTAAGGAGGGCAGCAGATGGGACCGGGGTGTTGTCGTCTTCGTCCGGAAGGGTGGTTGGCGCGTCGTTGGAGAAGTACCGAGAGGGGTGGAAGTGAGTAAGTTCATGCTCTTGCCTGCGGAACTGTCTCGCAAGAAATGCTGACACGCTCTCTTCAGGTTCATAGACCGTGTGGTATTCGCGCGGAATGGCCATTCGGGCGTTGTAGAGGGCTTTGAGGTCATCGGGTACGGCGTCGAAGGTATCGGGCCATTGCAGTCCTTTGCCGATCCACTTCTCGGCCCTTGGCAGTGGGGGATCGTCGACGGTCAGATCCATCGCCTGCGACTGGCGAGAAGCGAGCAGTAGCGAGGTGGTTGGTATGTAGGAACGTGGTAGGACTCGGATGAACAATTTGTTGCACGAAACTGCTGGATTGAGAACGCGTCCGAGTTTGCAAAGTCCGGCTTATAATGGTACTATTGGATACCAAGTCCTAATACAAACTCCGTCTCAATTGTAACAACATTGCTTAGTTTGACCGAACTCCGATAGCCGCGGCCGCATCGGCATGACAAGCGCCTGGTCCGTACTTGAAGAGACTTGAGCCCGGCAGTCCCTCGAAGCGCCCGCCAGGTCCGTACCACGAAGAGACCTCCCCCGCCATCTCTACCCACTCAGGTCCGTACGTCGAAGAGACCTCCCACCCCCGGGCCACCCATTCTGGTCCGTACACCGAAGAGAGTGGGGACCGTATTATCAGGGGTCCTGCTGCGGGCTCTGAATCGCGCTTCGATTGCCGAAGGTCACGTCGGGCGAGCGTAATTTGGGTGGCTCGGAAGCTGCGAAATTGTCTTCTCGTCTTCGCGCGCGGGCGCACCGTGAGCAGGCCGCTGGACGTTGTGCGATGCTGGCACCATACGTTCTGCGGTGCCGTGCCTGGCAAACGACGTTTGCGGGGAAGCGTCGAGCCTGTGCCATACCGCAGAAATCTGTTTCGGGAAGATCCAGGTGAGTAACATCGGTTCAAGGCTCGCTGGGCGACAATAAGCCACAGTGAGCTAGCCCCTGCTTGCCCTCTGAGGAGCTTGACATGCCCATTTACGTCGTTCTGTGCGTGAAGGTAGTGCCGCTTGACCGCGGGTCTCTGCAGTCTCAATGTCGCATGATACAGCGACTAGCGTGTACTTAGGAAGCACTGCGCGACGTGTCAGGTCCGCGGTCTTGAGTGCGGACGGTGCGCTTCTTCGCGCTTTATCTTGCGAATGTCCGGTCCAGGATCTCAACATTCTGGTCAGGGTCACCACGTTCGCGCTCGACGGTCTGGTCCTTACACAAGCTTCACGCTCACTTGCAACTTGCTGTCACCCCTTCTACCTCACTGTGCTTGGCTGTGCGTCCAATTCATCGCCGCCTTTGCGACGGACCGTGCGCGTGGACCTGTCGCAAACCGCGATCCCTGATCTAGCGGTTCTCGCTGGGTCACACGTACGATGCGTTTCCGTATACTTGAATATTCTATGTGACAAGCATGTCTACGGAACCGCACTAAGACTTCGAAGACAATCTTCTTGCCCCCCTTTGCTCGGCCCGCGGGTACATCCGTGTTTCAGAGTATCGTTCCGCATGTCAACATCGCTGGTGTCCCTGCGAGATATGCCTCATGTTCTGACCGCGCGCCAATTGACTGCTGGGGTGGGAACTGGAGCTCGGACTCTGGTGGGAACGTCAATGGGCGCGAGGCGCATGTTCACCGGCACCCTTCCCGTTTCCTGATCCCGCTCGCTTTCCCTTTGGAACTCGCCCGTGTACCGCCTTCCAGCTACAGCCTCTCAGCGCGTCGTGCAGAGACGGTACACCATTTTATAGAGCATCGATGCCTCAACCGACACTCCTCGTGCCCTCTCACACGCCGTTCGGGCCTATCGTCATTGCATCCCATCCCCCGTCCTCCTCCTGACCCCCCTCAACATCATGCCTTCTCTACACCACAGACCGACTCGCAGCTCGACGTTGAACACGCTCAGGAGCATGACAAGCTCTCGCAAGCCGGTCCGCAAGGGGCTGATCGTCGCGATCTCGTACAAGAACAGTCAGGACCCCACCATTAAGGAGTTACACTCCCCGCATAAAGATGCGAGGGATTGGCGGAACCTGATGATTGGTGAGCGTGTCTATCTGTTCCGATTGCAGGGCAGCCATTCATCAAAACGACCGACCTTTCCCTCACATGTTTTATTCAAGACAAGTACCACTTCGCTGACGCAGACATCACGATGATGCTTGACGATGAAGATACACCCCCTCGTCTTCTACCGACGGAGGAGAACATTGTACGGCTCTGGCTACTCTTCTACTGCGTCATCTTGTCAATCTTGTTCGGCTTAGATACAGGAGATCAAGGCTCTCGTTGAGGGCGCGCAACCCAAAGACCGGTTCATGTTCTACTGTCAGTGACCAGGGTTAGTCCCGGCCAATCTGATAACTTAACACACCGCTCCTCGTAGTTGCTGGTCACTCCACCCAGGCGCCGACTACGGATCCTCAAGAGATCGATGGTTTCGATGAAGGTACGCTCACTCAGGCGACCAAGTCATATATGCCGGACTGATGGCATTTGGCAGCCATCGTCACTTATAGCCCGTCCGGACAAAAGCACCCTACAATCCTTGACGACGTGTGCTTGTTCTGCCTTCAGCGTCCGCATGCTACTGACCGTTTGGGCGTAGGTATTGAATAAACTCTTGGTTGATCCCCTGCCCATTGGCGCTATCCTCACCGCAATTTTTGACGCTTGCCATTCCGGCACCCTACTCGACTTAGAACACTACACATGCAACAACGTTTGGTTCCCGTGGTACAACAAGGGTTTGCGCGACCGTCGCAAGAGCCGCCGGCGCGACATATGTGAGTGTCCCCCGGTGCTGTCGCCCGTTGAGATCGGTTCGCTTACAGTTCATAGTGAGGCAAGATGGGCTGGGTATGTGAGATGGAAAGCAGAGGCAGGCAGTAGCTTATATGTCAGGACTGAAGATGCAGAGAGGTACGCGGGTGGACCCATTAACCTGGACGTCGCTCTCGCAGACGCTGCATCGGATGCAGGCACAGGTGCGCCTTCGCCGTTCCCTTCGACGCAACATGAAAGCCTGAGATATCAAACTTGCAGCAGACGATACCGATGAAGCACCGATAGGGCGTTCGAAAGAGTCGAAACTGCGTATATATGAGCGTACCCGCACCGGAGAAGACTTTGTTGCCAAGCGCAACATCGTTGTTGACGACCTACCCCCTCAGGATAAAGAGCGTCGGCGATTTGTCGTCACACGAGCGTCCACCCTGGAAGTCCCTCGACGCGACTCCTTCCTGGATGCGAGAAAGCCACGGCGTGTGTTGTCCTTCCACAACTTCACGTGGACTTCAGTCGTCGATGGGATCAAAGCGTTCGCTGGCATGCAACGATGCACGTCTCCGGAGAGTCTGCTAGCGTGCAATGGGTGGTGCGAGCTTACCTCTCGCAAGCTGCAGGCGCAAGTGGTAAATTTCTAGGGAGATGTTATGCCGGACAATTTCGCTCACTTTGTTTCAAGATCTCTATCTCGGCTTGTCAGGATCCCCAGCGAACCTGGGAGAGCAAGGACGGGTGGACGATGACTCAGGTCAGTATCGAATACCCGTGTCGTGCAACCTCTCACTGAGTCGCGCTCTAGTCTATGATCTCGGTCCTTGGTGCGTTCAGGGTATAGCCCATAAGGCGACATATGAATTATGAAAGTTGACGTGATCTGTCAGATGTCAATCCTCATCCTCCTCTCCGTGAATTGATCAAGACCGTCGGGTGCGTCTTCTCTGTACCTTGAACTGAACCCTTTTCGTGACAATCTGCTGCCCGTAGGCATGACCTCCATAAGAGGACAACTCTCAAGCTACACGTTTGGGGAGAACGGCGTATCGCCGCGTGGAAGAGGTTGGGGCTGGATGATGAAGCTCTCCCTGATGTAGAAATCGTCAACGGCTCGGAACCGTCAGTGAGTTGTTCTGCCGCGCTACTCGGTGCCGTGGGGATCATGTCTGACTCTCCTCTCCCTCACAACCAGCTCGGAAGCAGCGAACCGTTGGTGAGGCAACCTCTACGTTGTCTTATATGGCTACTGAACCTTCATTTCAGAGAGAAGACGCGCTCTTCCTCCCCTGAGAAAGATTCCTGTCTTGTATGTCTGCATCTTGGATTCATCTCCCCGGGAGCTCTTGGACGTTTCGCAGACTGCAGTACGCTTTCCGCCATGCCTGGCCTTCCCGAAGGTACCGAGCGATATGCTGCTTCGGTGCACCACTATACCACACAACTATCGATGCTGGTCCTGTCTTCTGTTATCCTCGCTTTGTATACCTGCTCTCCATCGTGTTGCTATGTCTATGTCGTTGCGCACCAATCGA
This sequence comes from Polyporus arcularius HHB13444, assembly GCA_004369055.1. Classification (NCBI taxonomy): domain Eukaryota; kingdom Fungi; phylum Basidiomycota; class Agaricomycetes; order Polyporales; family Polyporaceae; genus Polyporus; species Polyporus arcularius. The sequence goes on from ML211250.1 coordinate 21,086, forward strand.
ATACTTTTATACCACGCAATGTCCCTGGGCTGAATCAAGTCACTGTCATCAGGAGAATGAGGGAGGCGAATTGCGAGCGCTCGAGCTCTCCGAATGCTGCCTCAACCCGCCTGGCAGAGCTTCCTACATCGGTGAGAACGCTCCCGTAGTCCCGCACAGTCCTTCACTCATCTACGAATCAGGGAGATCTTACGTATCAACAATATCTCCCTCCTCCGGATGTTTTTGGCATGTCACTCCGCACGGTGAGTACTTCGAGTTCACCTTGAGTAAGTATATCTCCAGAAATTTAATCCCACCTTAAGTACGTTGCCGTCCTATCATGTACGTATGTTCATCTTATTCCGCCTAATAACTCTGCGGCCGCGGTGGTGTACTTATACGTAGGCCCTGACACCGACCTGCCAGCAAAGTACTGCTCTTCCTGCACAACGCTCTCGACTAGTCTCCGTACTGATCTCACGCCATGGACGCGACATCGGACGCAAGTAAACTCGCTCGACGTCCTATTCACCTACAGTCGCCTTCGCTATTGCTATCGTTAACATACCATCTGCTAGACAATGATGTACTATACTCACACCTTCTTGCACGCATACTTACAGGGAGTCATTGTTGCGCTTGCGCTGCGCCCCCCGGGTCCGTGTCGTATAGCGAGCGACTCTTCCACGGTGGCCGAGCAACTTGAGACCGTGGTGCCGCAGTCACTTTAGCGCTCGGTTGCTCTTGTTCTCGAACCACCACCTCCTCGCTGACTATGATCTCTTCCAGTCCCCTGTAGTCTCCGAACTTGCTGCAAATTGCCTCGCTCTGCATTCATGTACACGTGTACTTGTCTCCTGGAATTGGGATCTGAAGGCCTTACCTTGTTTTGAATCACAATGACCGTGCACGAAAAACTCGCGAAGACCACGCAAGCTCTATATTGTGACGCCGCCACCGGGGCTGCAAGATGGTCAAGAGTCTGCGTCTCAGGCCTGACGAGCACTGTATTCTGTGGACCCCTGCGGCCTCGTGTGCTTGCGCCTCCGAGGTCCTGTTGTATTACGTCTACTTGGCTGCGGGCTCTGAATCGCGCTTCGATCACTGAAGCTCTCGTCGGCGAGCGTGAATTGGGTGGCTCCGAAGCTGCGAAACTGTCTTTTCGTCTTCCCGCGCGGGTGCGTTCGCGAGGAGGCCGCTGGACGGTGTGCGATGCTGGCATCATGCGTTCTGCGGTGCCGTGCCTGGCAGACGACGTTTGCGCGGAAGCGTCGAGCCTGTGCCGTACCGCGGAAATCTGTTACGGGACGATCCAGGTGAGTCGCAGCTGTTTGACCTGATTGTGCGACAATCCACAACAGTAAGCTTGCCTTCGGCGGAGCTTGACATGCTCATCGCCGTCGTTCTGCGTGCGAAGGGTGGTGCCGATTGGCTGCCGCCCTCTACAGTCTCAATGTCGCATGATGCAGAGTAGCGCGTACTCAAGAAGCATTGCGCGGTGTCCAGGTCCGAGGTCTTGGAGTCCAGAAGGTGAGCTTCTTCCAGCTTTGTGTCGCGAATGTTCGGTCCGGGGATCTTAACATTCGGCCAGGGTGTCCCATCACGTTCGCGTGCGACGGTCTGGCCCTTGTAAATCTCATCACGCTCACTTGCATCTTGCTGTCACCCGTCGAACCACACTGTGCTCGGCTGTGCTTCCAATTTACCGCCGCCTTTGCGGCAGACAGTGCGTGTGGGCTTGTCGCAAACCGGCATGTCTGGCCTAGCGGTGCTCGGGCTAGTGCTGATGGCTTGAGTAGTTGCACGGGCGCCGCGCGCGGAGCTAGGGTGCGTTCCCGTATATTCTTCTACGTGGCAAGCATGTCTAAGGAACTTCGCTGAGTCTTTGCAGAGAATCTTCTTGCCCCCCCCCTCTTTTGCTCGGCCCGCGGGTGCATCCGCGTTTCAAAGTATCGCTCTACATGTCAACATTGCTGGTGTCCCTGCAAGCGATGCCTCAAGGCCTCAAGGCCTCAAGGCCACATGTTACGACCGTGCGCCAATTGACTGCTAGATGTGGAAATGGAGCTGAAGTCCGGTGGGAACGTCAATGCGCGCGAGGCGCACGTTCACCACGCCCCCTTCCCGTTTCCTGATCCCGCTCCCTGTTCCTTCGGAAATTGCCCATGTACCGCCTTCCCAGATACAGCCTCTCGTTGCGTCGCTCAGAGACGAACCACTAGTTTATAAAGCATCGATGCGTCCACCGACACTCTTCGTGGCCTCCCACACGCCGTTCGGGCCGATCGTCATTGCATCCCGTCCTCCTCCTGAGCCCCCCTCAACATCATGCCTTCTCTACACCACAAGCCGACTCGCAGCTCGACGTTGAACACGCTGAGGAGCATGACGAGCTCTCGCAAGCCGGTCCGCAAGGGGCTGGTCGTCGCGATCTCGTACAAGAACAGCCAGGTCCCCAGCGTCAAGAAGTTACACTCCCCGCATAAGGATGCGAGAGATTGGCGGAACCTCATGATCAGTGAGTCTATCCCTTCGTCTCGATCGCCGGGCAGCTATTCATCAATACTATCGCCCGTCGTCATGCCTTTCCTTCAAGACAAGTACAACTTCGCTGAGCGAGATATCACGATGATGCTCGACGATGAAGATACTCCCCCTCATCTCCTACCGACGGAGGAGAACATAGTACGGCTCTTGCTACTCTTCCGCGTCTTCATAGCTTCTAAATCTCGATTGGCGTAGATACATGAGATCGAGGCTCTCGTAGAGGGCGCGCAACCGAAAGACCGGTTCATGTTCTACTGTCAGTGATCACAGTCTCGGTCCTGATGCAAGCCGTTAACTAACCCATTCTCGTAGTTGCTGGCCACTCCACCCAGTCTCCGACGACGGATCCCGACGAGGTTGATGGTTTCGATGAAGGTACGCTCGCTCAGGCCATCGAGTCACGTATGCCGGACTGATGATGTTCGGCAGCCATCATAACTTATAGCCCGTCCGGACAAGACCACCCTACGATCATTGACGACGTGCGCAGGTTCTGTCTTGAACGACTACGTGCTACTGACGTCTTGGGCGCAGGTACTGAAGAAACTTTTGGTCGATTCTCTCCCTGTGGATGCATTTTTGACGGCGATATTTGACTCTTGCCATTCCGGCACGCTGCTCGACCTCGAACATTACACATGCAACAGCGCCTGGTTTCCATGGTGCACGATAGGTCCTCGCACCCTCTCAAAGGGTGGGCCTAATGTCTGTGAGTGTCCTATGTCGCCTTGTCAACGGCAATATTAGCTTACCGAGAGTTGCAAGTGCGAGGAAGCGGACATGGTATGTCATTCGCGAGGATACCTTGTGGTAGTGAGCTTATCATGGGGCTGAACGCGCAGAGGGCTACGGGGACCTACACATCAAGCTGGATCTCCCACTGGCAGATGATGCATCTAATGCAGGCACAGGTGAGTTTTTCCTGTTCCACTTTACATTGGGAAGGCCGACATATCGCGCTCTCAGGGGAGGATACTGAAAACTCGTCGACGGCACCCGCTCCTACCAGGGAGAAGCCGACCGTGCGCATCTACGAGCGCACGCGTACCGGCGACGACTCTGTAATGAAGCGCAACACTGTTGTGAACAACCTACCACCTCATGAGAAGGAGCGGAGGCGATTTGTGATCACCCGTGCATCCACCCTCGAAGTCCTCCGGCGCGACTCTTTCCTGGACGCTCGAAAGCCGCGGCGTTGGTTCTCCTTCCACAACTTCGACTTGATGAGCACCGTGGTCGATGGAATCAAGGATGTGGCCGACACGGCTGCGGCAGCGTTTGGCATACCCCGATGTACGTCGCCGATGGGCCAGATGCCGTGCGATGGGTGGTGTCAGCCTACGACTCGGAAGAAGAAGGCACAAGTGGTACGCTGTGGTGGCGATCTCTTGTAACGTCGATGGACTGACCGTGTGTGCTTGCCAAGCTTTCTATCTCGGCTTGTCAGGACTGGCAGCGGACTTGGGAAGGCAAAGATGGGTGGACAATGACTCAGGTGAACATTGTGGAGCTATGTTTCCATGCTCGTACTAAATGTCGTCGTAGTCCTTGATTTCGGTCTTGGGTGGGCCTGTGGAACAGAACCTAGTGAGATTAGGACGCTAACGACGCCTGACAGACGTTGACCCCCATCCTCCTGTCCGTGAGCTGATCAAGACCGTCGGGTGCGCCTCCTCTCGATGTGGAACTGAGCCCGTACTGACCCTGTACTGTCCGCAGGCACGACTTGCACAGAAATACGACTCTCAAGCTACATGCATGGGGAGGACGACAGATTGCCAGGTGGAAGAAGTCGGGCAAACGTTACACACTACCTGACCTGGAAATCGTAGGCGGCGTCGAACCATCAGTGAGTCGCCATGCCGAATAAACGCGAGACGGCGACGACTCACTACCTTTCGCGCATCCAGCTCGGAAGCAGCGAACCCTTGGTGAGGCACCCTCGGTTCGTTTTGTGTACCTATGTACCGTGGCTGAACTTGGCTCCAGAGAGCGAACGCACTCTTCCACCCTTGACATCGCTCTCGACCACACTTCTCCGACTCCGTCCTTCTCCTTCGTCTCTACTGGACTATCTTCAGGATCTCTTGGACAGAACGCTGACCGGACGAACCTATGTTTTACGACTGTTATGCTCCTATTTGCAAACTCCACACGGCGCAACATAATCTCTCTGCCTACATACTTCCCTCCACTGTGCTATATACCTGCTTTCGCATTGCTATGCCGTCGACTTCCATGTATCGTTGTATATCTCCTGTCTAAGCCTCATGTACTGATACCCTGCATGTTAAGCATCCGTGTCCTGCATGTCCTCGGTTGGAACTCCCTGGAAGTCTCATGTGCCATCGTGTCTTCGTATCCGAGATTCTTCAGCACTCCGTCAATTCTCCTACCATCTAGACCAACTGCATATCTTGGCTCCCCTTGTCCACGAGATCTACGTCGTCGTCGGAGAACTCCACGCTCCAGCTAGCGCCGTTACAGCCGTTCCTATTCAGCGGTCGGCGACTTCCAAACGTGTTCATCATCCGCGCTCCCAATCTACGGGCTCTCGAACCAAAATCCGAGCTTCCACATCTCCTGATACAACCCTGATTTCCACTGTCCTTTCGCTCCTTCGCCGGTCTCGACGATCTTACTTTCTCAACCGCTTATATACCCCTTGCAATCAGCAACTCCTCGCCATGATGCCCGCTTGCCCGTCTCTCTCTTCTTGCTGAAGATTCCGCGGTCCGCACGACGTCTTACACCAACAACTTAACATGGTCAAGGTCGCCGACGTCATTCCCGGTCGTCGCTCAATCCCCCCCCTTCCGCGGCGCCGCCCAAGGTCGCCCTGCTGATCGGGCCAGACTACATCGATGCGGCTACCCCCGAGGTCCCTCGACTACACCGTGCGCGTAGCGATACGAAGGCATTCCGCGACCTGCTAATCAGTCAGTCCCTTGTCTTCGTATTCGCGCCCCATTCCAACACACAAAACCAGACAACTACGAATATTCTCCCGGAAATGTCACCATGATGTAGATGAAGACGGCATCGGGGAGTCTGGCCGACGCGCGAGAACATTGTACGTTCTCATTTGCGCCCGGTCAGGATAGTAGCCTCACCCCCACGACAGCTGCAGCAGATCGGGCAGCTCGTAGCGGGTGCGCAGAGCGGCAGTCGATTTGTGTTCTTTTGTGAGTATCCGTCGCCCTCTCGTCGTCTTCAGGACCGCACGCTGCGTTCATGTGCGCACCCACCCACCTTCCTACCCACACCCTCCTCCTTTCAGTATTAGTCGTCCATTTACTGTTCAGAGTCGCATACTCATGTCGGGTTGCCGAAGTCTCCGGTCATTCGGGACAGGCCCCCGATCCCAAGAACCGCGAAGCTGACGGCTTGGACAAATGTAAGCTCCATAAACATTCATACTATTAAAGTTCCCACCGACTGAGCTCCTTCCATTTAGATATTATTCCAGGCGATCACATCCAGCTTGCCAATGATGGCACTGAGAGACCGATGGAGAAGGTCATGATCCTCGACAACACGCTTCGGAAGAAGCTCGTCAATCCTCTGCCCATCGGAGCCAATCTCACTGCCATATTCGACTCCTGCCACTCTGGCACTATGCTCGATCTCGATCACTACTTGTGCAACAGCGTGTATCACCCGTGGACCGATATCGGGTTCCGGAGACACCTGACCAAGTGGCTCGGAGCTCGCAGGAAGGATGGACAGCGTAAGTCATTGCGTGCTCTAGTCTCGGTGTTCGACGTGCTCTAGTTGACAACTACTCCTTGTCGATAGGCATGAGCCAAGCCGGTGTCAAGGTCGTCACGAGGAGGGCTAAGCGTGTCCATCCTGATGTGAAGGGGAAGGAAAAGGCATCCCCCGACGCCCACTCCAAACCGAGGTATGCGTCTTCGCCGCTTCCGCGGACGCTCTCCCTGACTCTCAACCTGATATAGAGGGCTCCGGATGTAGCGTGCGCATCTACCAGCAAAAGCGGCTCAGTAATACCCAGATGGAGAAGATCGACGTCGTAGTCGCCGTCACGGTTTCCCAGGATGGCATGCGCCGTGAGCTGTCCTACAGCAGTCGGCGTTCCTCGGTGCAGTGCAAACCCAGCGCGAGTAGCTCTTAAATTGTGGGTGACGGGAGCGTCGACTCGCCCAGACGGTGGAGGGACTCCGGATTCAGCGACCATGGTGCGTATGTCTGTCTTCTGCCGTCAGCTCATGCCGCTCGGGTCGCGTCCGAAAGGTGTCCGTCTCGTCTTGTCACGACAACCAGCGCACTTGGGAGTCAAGGCATGGCTCCTTCCGTGGATACCTGTCTCGCTCGTCTCGAACCTCTTCTAATGATGGGCATGCTCCGATGCAGGTCCTGATCCTCATCAGCCAATTGATAGATTCAAATTCTTTTAACCCGCCCGAGGCGCGGCGCATCTTGGACTTGTTACCACACATATCACATTCAACTATAACACGTATCCACCGCATCGCTCTCCTACGCATGTCCCGCTTATGTCAGTGTACGCATTGCGCAACCTGTATCATCGCAAGCCTGAGTAGCACCTACCATCGCACATCTGAGTCGTCTGTAGCTGACTTGCTCTCGTCTATGCTGTCTTGCCCCATTCATCGCCTACAGGCTATACATATCCGGTCATGAGCCGATGTCGAGGCCTATGCGTTGTTCCACCGCAGCTATTGTCCTTGTCCGACTCCCAGCGTGGCGCGGCATCATAGGCGCTCAGTTGCTCTTGCCCTCGAACCACCACCATCTCGTTGCTTAACCTGGACTCTGGACCTGCGGACTTCTGTGCTGCGATATCGTATGAGCGCTATCCTTATGCTCAAAGTGTATAGACTCCAAGGTTGATTCAGCAACGCTGCTCGTACGAGCTTCCGCAGCCCTGGCACTGGCACCCTCACGACCTCCCTACACTTCTTGCAAGGCCGAAAATGACAGAACTTGGAGGACATATGTCCTAACGCGCGCGTTCTCTCGGGATCAGAAGGGACGCTCTGCGCAGTCGGAGCTGTGATATATGACGACGGGGGCACCGGCCGTACGAGGTGAGTACTATTGCCTCCGCAAAGGCCGGCAGCGAAGTTCTACATCGCACGCGGCGATCTTGCAGTGCCTCCACGATGCTGGCTTCCGTGCGCTTGAGATTGTGGTATATATGGTGGCGATTGAAACGGGTGCGATTGTGATGGCGGGGGAGCTCCTCGAGGTGCCTCGGCCCCGTACATCCTGCCACCTCTGTCTGCCACGGGTGCTGCTGCGCTCAGTTTTCATCTCGAAGTTTCTGCTGGCGACGCTGCGCTGCTCGGAGGTTTCCGATGCGTGGTGTCCGTACTCCAGAAGTCCGTCGATGGTCCATTCGGGGCGGCCATATAGGAAATGACCGGCTTGGAGTCCACGCGGTGCGCTCCTCAGCCTTGTGCTTCACATCTCGAGGTTTCGCTGCTAGCTGGAAGATTGACGTGAACAGGAAAGGTGATCGCCTGCGTGGTGGACTCCTCTCGTACTCATTTACAGACATATGCTTCAGTCAACACTATTACACCTGCTCCAGCCCTGCGTTCTGGTCAAACTCTCATGGCTCGTGGTCTTTGGCATCCACAATATCCGTGTATCTTCAGTCCGCGGAATCTCCTCCCTCATCGAGTACTCTCGCTCCGTGCCTGCTGACTTCAAGCTATTCCTCGCCTTGCCAAGATTGTTTATATCTCCAGCCGATTGCATGCCTTGCCGTTCTACACTACGCGATATCAGTGGCTAGTGCTCGAAAGAACGTCTGCGTAGCGTCCCTCGCACTTCCGCGTTCTCTGCCTTGTGCTCTGTACCTGGCCGCTGGTAGTGCATCAGCATGTAGTCATCATAATAATATGGATCTGCGAACGGGAATAGGGTAACTCGAGATCCGGTGGAGTAATTGTCGTAATGCTGGTCTTCACGGTGACAAGGTGGACAAACTGCTGTATGTATATATGCTTCTAATTTCGTTCTATTCATCTGAGTCTCATCACTTGCGACGTATGTCTTCCTCTGATCTCTGAAAGTCCGTGAGGCCGCAGCGAACTGTCGGTTTCTTACGAGAGTGACAGGCTCGGACCTCGATTGCAACAAGGACCCAACGTACCGCAGTTCTCTGGTGTTGGGTGGTGCGTCAAGTCTTCTATCTTTGTTAACCGTACGTATGACTGATCCTCCTGAGTCCCAGCGGTGACTCCGTATGCAACAGCGGCCATTCTTCGAATTCGAGCGTTCTCGGCATCCCATGCCAATGCTACAAGAATATCCGAGCCGTCGGGCGAACATCTCAACATCTCGTCAGCGGAGCATGCGTATTAACCCCGTGCGAGATCTAAGATTCCAGCCCCAGAATTATAGTTCGCTCATGCACGAAGGTGAGTCACTGATTGCTTTCCATTTCCTAGTATCTGCGCGATATGCCGGTATTGGGTGCCTTGGTCATATGGCTGCTCTTGCGTGCGTCTGTCGTGACGAGATGGGCATCTCTGGTCCTTCTGCATGTGCAATAATATCCCTCCGCACATAGCCAACAGTCCAGCGCTTTGAATGAGCGGCCCTCACCGCCCGGGAACAGCCCCGGGTGGTAGTGGCGGAATTGGTGCTCGACCGACGTTCCTGTTCAGCTTCTAGACGCGAGGCCGTGCTCCCAACCACATCATATTACGAGCGTACTTTGAACTCTACCGTTCGTCGTGCTGAGCCCGATTTTGAAACAGACCCAGCTGCTCGTCTCGTATCTGTCCTATTGCGCCAGGAGCAGTCCCATGCCCGTCCGGTCATGCTGTATACCTCATTCTGCCTCCATGATAACGACCTACACGCATGATACTTGCGGCGCATATACCGGCACATTACTCCGTCATTCTGCCCACGGAGAGCGCGACATTCTCATGGTGTACCCACAATGCTCAGCCATGCTCTCCGGGTCCGCACAGCAGCCACACCCAGTCATATGCGTATTCGGGATGGCTGGGCACGGCTCCTTGCTTCTCGCGCCCTCCTGGCGACCCATCGGAGTACATCCCGTACTTGGAGGCTCGTAACTTGCCTTATACGGACGCGGTCCTGGGGCGCAACTGCGCATGTCATGCGGCGGTGGGCCAGGGTCGTCCGTATGCGTTTCCAGTGCCCAGAATATTTCCTCGACGTCCACATACTGGAGCGTCAACGAGTCGAGCTACAAAAGGGGGCGGGCCCCACCCGCCTCTCCCTCAAACAGCGACTCCCCCTCCCTCTCATACCTTTCTTTCGATCTTGACCTTTCTCTCCTTACTCACGAGCAATCACGACATGCCCACGTACCCCCGCACCGACGCTCATGGACGTACCGTCCGATTTCACGATGCTCCCAGGCAGCGCGTGATCCCTGCCGACGAACAGGGACCTTACGTGCACTTCGAGCCCGTTCAACGGGAGCACGACTTCTTCAGCCAGGACCCTCCGGCTCGCGGTGGCTGGTCTGAGGAGCCACCCTCTCCCCATCTGAGCACTCGCCCGCTCCCAGGCACGCCCGACCTTGGAGGGCTCCAGCTTACAGAGCGGGGCTCTCCGAGCCATACTCCCACTCCTGTGAACTCCCCGGAGACCCGCACTGCACCCCTCTCTAGGCACACACCATCGCAGACGTACCCGCCTCCCTCGCCATCCCCGCCCTCCTCGCCATCCCCGCCCTTGTCTCCCGAACCCCAGTCCGAGTTGCCACCATCGCTTGCGGGACCCGGTCTGAAATGGAACGTGAGGAGGTCTGACCTGGTGCCATCCCTCCGAGCCACGCACGACCTCGACCGCCCAGCGTTCACTTCGAATAGGAAGACGTGTGTCTTGCGTTTCGTCGTGGACGGCACGACCGAATGGACGCACAACCTCCTTCCCCGGACGGAAGCGTCGCCACTGACTGTTTGGGAGGTCCTGTGGGCAATAAGGACCAGTCTGTTCACCCGCCTTGAGAGAACGGCCTTGCTACCGGGCGAACCTCGCTACCTCGGGGCCGTCGAGGAACGCCCCCGGCGCCTGCATGGGCAGGAGGACGCAAGGGCCGACGTGTTCCGAAACATCGACCTCTACCCGGCGGCATCACAGTCCTACTTTCATGGCCTGGTGAAAGACGAGGCTGCTGAGAAGGGGGTTGCGCAGTATCTCGTGAAGCTGGGTCCTCGTCCGTAATGTGAGAGTGACACAGCTGGGCTCCGACCGCTTGCTGACCTGATCTCCAGGCTTGCTATGCCATAGGTGCTCCTTCGCCGGTGTACATGATTGTTATGACGGACTCCGAGCTTCGTACACCCGACGTCAAGGACTCTCTCTGTTGTATTACCAGCTCTCGTCTCCTCGTACTATACCTTCCTCGGGGCATAATCTCGACAATCGACCATATAGCTAAGCTAGAGCCTCACCTGTACAAATCCTCTCCCCTCCCTGGTCCCTCGCCCCTCGTACTCTCCTTTCCATGTTTCTAATCCTTTGCTGTGTGACTGCTTTCCTCTCACGATCCCGCTCTCGTCAGTTTCCGCCTTCTAGTACTCCGTGATTTGTCGTGTAACTTACCCACAGTCGCTCACTGCTCGCCTCCCTAAGACCGCTTTCGACGTACGTCGTCCTTACCAGCATTGCTAGTGGACGTTCTATCGCTCGCAACCCTGTTCTCTACTAGCTATCTGTGTATGTATCTAGTACTGTGCTCAACCTGCCAATTTCCGCAAGCTTCATGCGCGAATGCGCCTGTGAAGTGCACTCGCCTTGGCAAATGCTCGCACTGTCCGAACACTGTACGACAACTCTACGGAACTCTATACGGGGGTGGGTCTACGTACCCGAGGAATTCATAGTACTTAGTTACTATCGTCGCGTTAGTGTCCAGGCCGCCAGTTCCAAGGGCGCCTAAATGCGGCTTACACACGAACGTTCATTCACACCGGCCTCATCTCAACGGAATCGCCATTTGAAACCTTTTTCCTTGACCAACAGGTATATAGTGAGCGCGTTGACACTTCTTGAATTAGAATGAGGAAGGAGAGGGCAGCACTAGCCTGCAAAGGTGCCCGTCACGGTGACTTAATAGTCTCGCTTCGAACTTCACCCAACTCGCAGCTAATAAGGTCTCTCAGGTATCCTTATGTAGCACCACTATGGGTGGTATACGAGGCACGCAAGCAAGGAAGCGATGAAAGTCGCGCACACGTCGATTCGGCCCGAGGCATCGAACTCAGAACCACCACGCCTCGCAAGCGCATTAGATTTTCCGCCGATCATTCGCAGCGAATCGCAGGTTTACCGAGGACCCACAGGGACCTCCAAGTGTGAGCAGGCACCGATTATCCGCGTCTGATCAATGTCCGCCTCATGTTCAACACGCAGTGCTGGTCGCAGTCGCCGGTCCTTCCTCCGATCCCAGATAATACACATCCAACGTCTACATTCCATCTCCATATCAGCCTTCCACACTCGCACAATACTCTACTAGCTCTAAGCAGGGCACACGCCGTGGCACGCGCCATAGGCCGGCGATGTACTGGTACGTATGGATGGATTTCGTGTATCTGAAGCTCGCTGACACGTGGCATCGCGACAGGGGAGGCCGGGGTCCCTTTTAAACGGCAGCGTATGTTCGACGAGCCTCACTCGCGAGCTTGATGCGAATCGAACCTCCCTCAGACTTATAACTTCGACTGCAACATCTCCGAACTCGCTCAATGTCCCAGGCTCATAGTTCCCAGGAGAACATACATACACGTAGGCATTACCCGCGTCTCCTGCCATATCTGCGTCTCCTGCCAGAATCGCATAATGACTAGCAGTGCAGATATTCGCCGCGTCTATGGCATAGGCAGCCGCTATTCACGTCCTGGTGGACGACATGATATCCACAGCCCTGGCGCCTCGCCCATGTCGCCCGGTCTATGACGCTGCAGATAACGTGAGTTCACAATTCGTCGACCTGTTCATCCGTCCGTTTATAAGGCGGAGTGGGCATACATAGCGCAATATCTGAGAGCTACCGAGATAATGAGGAGGCAACAGTCGCTCGTGACGACATCTCCTGCATCTGAGAGCGGACTTAGTGTATTGAAGCCCGCTCAGTTCGACCCACGCCGGTCATTGCTTGCGCTCGATTGAGGCCAACGCAACTGGCTTGAACGATCATCAGGAACTGCTGGGGCTTCGCGAGCATGCATGCGGCATCGCGCCGTAATTCCATCACCCGCCTGCGATTCCTCTTGCCATGTACGGCTTCAGCTATACTTGGCGCTCCATGGCCTGCGACCGACCATGGCCTCGCACCCGCAGGAGTGCGAGACGAAACTTCTCGAGGCTTCTGTATAGAAGGATACTGTCAGTGCGCGGTCAGCTGATATTTTCCGCAGATTGCCCACGAATGTGGACGTATCGCAGCGCCCTCGAGGTGATCAGTCGAACCGCGATAGAGTCCCGATGTTCCTACGGTGTGGCTTCTCCACTCTCAGCCCGCCTCAGCCCACAGCGGACAGCCCGGAGGCGTAGAAATCAACCGCCGCCGCCCGAAAGGTCCTCATAGGGTCTGGGCCAAGGTGAGTAAGGATCCCGGATGTATGCTAGCACTCACAGATATAACACATCTACAGGAGCAAACAGCGGAGTTTGTGTCGATGCACGGCCAGTGAGTTTCTTAGGTGCGGCCCCTTTCTCCTTTCCTCTTGCGAGGATCCAGTCCATCCCAACACTGTTGCCCCCTTTCAGCCTTATATCACTATGCCATCTTGTCTGCGCCGGCGACGTTCTCGTAAGAATCCGAACCGCATCAGGTGGGCTGAAAACGTGGTCTCGGACGTTTGGAGTTACGAGAGGGAACCGTCGTTCCCTGCACGGCACAAGGACCGGTCGTACTCGCCAGCGCGACCGTTCAGTCCCATGTAAGCACATAGACACTCTCCGCGAGGGATCAGATACTGATCACAGGTTCTGTAGAGTACTGGGTCGACCAGCGTCGCCTCGAATCATCACCATGCCCTCCCCTTGGTTGACCTCAGCGATGTCGCCAATGCGCCCTATCCCCATTCCCGTGCCAGTGCCACTCGGCCTTCCTATCCATAGGGATCTGGTTCACTTCACGGAGTGCTGGGACGTCCGCGAACATCCCTCTCCGCCATCGCTTCCTCCAGACCTCCGTGACGCTGCAGCGGTCTACGGCGGCTTTCCCGCGACGTCCTTCCGCTTATTCTTCTTCCCGCCCATTGGCTCTCCATTTGAGACCGAGGTCCACATGGCCACGACAGCAATCGAGAGCGCGTTTATAAACATCCCAATCCCGTGTGTCCCTCACTGGGTCACCGTCGGCGAGGTCTTGAGCTACATACACGCCGCGCTCTATCGCCCCATCAATATGCCGTACGGTCTCGCGCTGAGCGCTGCACGCGATGCGCGGCGGCATCGCTCAATCAAACGAGACGAGGACGTGTGGTCCAACATCATCCGAAACGTGGACCTCTTTCCTGCCCTCACTGTCCCCCCGGGCGTGCAGACGTGGGCGCGGCCGAGCTTGTACTTCATCGGCCTCGAGAGTTGGATGACGTCGGACGGATTCCAGTTCGTCGTTCTGTTTGGGCCATTACCTCGGCCAAGATAGATGGTGAGTACTTCTTCGGTGTACGGAGTTTACCAGAACACGCTGACATCGGGCAAATACAGCTCAAATAATCTATCGCAAGTTCCGTCCACAGTTTGTGCATCAGAGAGAAGAACAGACCACAATGCGAAGGGCAGTCGACCCAACGCTTCGATATACGATATACGTGACAAAGTTCCCCCTGAGTCATTCGTATGGACGACATTGTTATATGTACTTAGCACGGTTTCGGTTCGACCAGCCCTACTTCCCTTAGCTTACCGGGGATCTGTAATAATTGAGCCGACATCCAAAATCTCCTCCTAATTACTTTCATCAGGCACGACTCTCAGCAGTTCGGCGCCCATCCTCAGCCAGCACACAAGCCCGTTCAACAGTGGCCGCGGACGCGTCTCTTGCATCCACAACACCGCAAGCTGAAGGAAGGTTTTAGGAATGGTCGTCGACCGGCTCGCCATCCGCTCAAGTTCAATCTCGAGCTCTAGCCTCTGCTACGAGTTCAGCGTTCTTCCTTTTTTGGCAGGTACTTCGAAAGCTTAGAGCTGGAAAGATACGTACAGCAAGGTGACGCGTGGTCTCATGCGCTGTTCGTCTTGCCAGAGCGTATCAAGCAGACATGATGTGTCTGTCACACTACTAGAGCAGAAGATTCACCGCGGTGCGACAAGTGAGAAACTCTCGAGGACACATACGCGGCACCCGCAAGCTACGCTCGCCAGTGAGGCCAATTGTCCGGAAGCAAGTCGGCAACGCGGTCCATCCTACACCTGACCAGAGTATCTCCGCGTCCTTTGCGGCTCGTTGAGTTTCGTGTACCAGGCTGAACGACAAGAATCTCGTCAACTGAAGTACTGGCACTTATAAGTACTGACCGGGCCGATGTCCGGTGTCCGAAAACCTCGGACTGCCGACTGCAGAGTGTCTTCGGTCTTCTGTCCAGTCCGACCTCCTCGTCATGCCACATGATGATGCATCGCGTCCTCCTGCTCCTAGCTCACTTGCTCTGCCTCTTGCAAACTCGCACGTTCAGACCTACTGCGCATCATGACCGTACCGCGCCATCGTGGTTGCCGCCGCCACCCTCCGAGTCACCATGCAATTACGAACTTCGAGTCGACGCATTGCGGCGAGTGCGCGAGCGGGCTCTTGGCCAATCAACATCGCAGCGGCTGCTGTCGTCGTCGTCTGAAGTGCAGGAAGTTTGGTGCTGCGCAGTGAGCACCTTCCGAAGTTTCCGCCGGACGAGGAGCCAGAAGACGAGTCCGGGGAGTTCGAAGTGGAAGCAGAAGAGTTCGAGGGGTCCGAAGATGAAGAATATGAGAGACCCGACCTCGAAGAGCCCGAGGAGCCCCACGATTCCGCTCTCGGAGCGACCATGGACGAGGAAGAGTTGCTCGCGGTCCGCGCACGAGCGCGGAGCACGTGAGGTGTTGGAGATGTTGCGCTGGTACTCCCGTCCGGGGGCGTTGCGGTATCTATGCAAGTGGTTCTCGAGACGATGCCGTGGAGACAGTCACTGCTCGATGGTTGATTGTTTTCCCCCTATTCGCGTTCTTGTGCATGTAGGCTGACGTCGACTGGGCTCTATAGGGAGATCATGGCGTGCTGGACCTGGACTAGATACATCCATTTAGATTGTGAAAGATAGCGTAAGTGCGAGAGATTTCTGTAGACTGGTCCACTCACGCATGTTTACTAGCTCCCCGTGCAATCGCAACGTGCCTTCCCCGCACTCAAGTCAAGCCCGGCTCGTATCTGCACCTGGAGCGCGGAGATTTCCCTCCCAGTCCAGGTGAGGCGGGAAAGAGGAGCGGTGTGGAACAGCTGCTCCGTCATGCAGCCCCTCGAAGCTGGTGAGTAGTCGCAAGGTGTCATGTCTGTACTTCGCGACACGAGGCGACTCTGGCCATCCACTGGCCGCGAAGATCGTCGTATGCGAACGTCACGTTCACAAGTGTTCGCCTCATTGCTGTGAGAACGCCCGTGTTCAGCAGTGTCCGATGCCCATCTTGCAGCACCCTGATGGATATCTGGCCTCTATGTTTCACAATCCAGTCAGAGTAGCGGTACAGTGTGACTGCGGAGAGCTGCTCAGCTCTGAGCCGAACAGAATGGGATGTCCGATATCCAGATATGTACGACCAGATGACTCTGGACCGAAAGTTCGCCGTGCGTGAACCTTGTGTGCGCGTGGGTCCACCCAGCTCCCCAGCGCGCCATCGATCATAGCGGGTGTTTCCCCAAGCCCATACGATTGAAAGGCGTTGCGCCTGGGGTCCTTGTTGGCACAAGCTGAGGTCGAGCATACGTCCTGGTCGAGGTGAGGCTCAGATGGGTACGACTAGGAGGAGATTCTGAGACGTTGCGGTAGCATGCGAAGCTGTTCGGAGCTTTTCCGTGCAGCTTGCGTGCGCTCGCCGCTCGGTCTCGGTACTTATGCAACAAGACCCGCAGCAGGTGGTGTGCTGCAGATTTCGCTGCAGAAAGTCGCCCAGGAGCCCGAAATATTCCGTGCCTACGTAAATATCCAGATTGTCCTGCCATTCGTGGCAGGGATCGAGATGTCGGCGACTTTGTTCCCGCCTGCGCGCTTCCAGTGCGGGATCATGGCGAGCAGACTGCAGGCCTAGCTCAAGGATCTAGCAGGCCAGCTGCATGTATGCATAATACTCGGCTCAACGAGACTACTTGGCTTCCGTAGATACTAATGAAAGACGAGGACAGGTGCAATTTTCTGCGGGCGACTGTGAACCTGCGGGCGCTCGGGGACTGGTCATTCACATCACCATAGATGGCGATAGCATCACTCCAGTGGAACGGCACACCGGGATGTCTTCGAGCCTGCAGTTTCAGTGCATCACAGTGACACATCTCGGCTCCCCCTCTTCTCGGCGCATGGGAATCGCCCATCATCGGCGTTGTATAAGACAGCCTGCCAGCGTAGCCACCCTCTCTTTCTCCTCTGCACCTTGAAGTTGAAGTTGCTCCTCCTTTCCCTGTTCCCCGTCATCTGTACTTTCCTCCTTGTTCTTCTACAATTATATCCTCATCTCCTGGCGTCGTTTCAACCGCTAAACTTGCATATATCGTCGACGATGTACTATGCACTGTGGAGAGGAAAATTATGCTGATGTGACCTCGGATCTGCACAAACGGTGAGTGCTTGGTCCCCCTTCCTCATGCATCGTCTTTCTACAGATACTGGAACACCGTATGAGACGACAACGGTGCCCGCTGGGTACAACGGGGTTGACGCCAGTGATCAATGGTACGCCCACACTTCCATTTGCACGCTCGTTCGGGCTGACACGTCTGTTTCTCACAGTATTCGCCGCAGAAGGTGATGCGGTGCTCGCTATCGGCGTGTACGGCCATGTCTGGCTTGTCTATCTGTCCTCACAGATACACGTCAGCGAGTACGGGCAAATTTTCCGGTGCTGCCCTCATAACGGACACGACTCGTCTTGGCGTGCTTCTGTGGATTGTCCTGTGAGATGCGAATGTGAACTGTCAGGTGAGTTTTATGTCTCCCATTGTCTGTCTCGTCAGCGGCCTCGTGCTTCGATCATGAACGCCCTCATGGCGGCCCAAGCCCATCGCCACGACACGCCGGCGGCGATGGACCGCTGAGGACTTGCAGTGTAGAGGATAAGGCGATGCTGTGCGATTGGCACATCTGCCCCTCATCACTGGATCCAGTGTTATAGCATATCCGCCGATTGGTTGCGCGGGCGCGGATGTGTGGGAGGGTTCCCATGGCTCTTGACATCGACAGTCTGATCGATGCACACAGGCGGTCGCGCTCTCACTATAGCATGCGGCCATCGGCGACAGAGGCCTGGTATATCTCCCTCGCCGCTCACATTCGTAGAACGCCCTCCCTTCGTCCCGATTTCTACCCCGCCTGGCTCTGCTCGCTGGTAATGGAAGCTGGCAATTCAGCGCTGCGCAGCCTTGGGTCTCGCGCCTCGCCCTCCCGGTCCTCAGCCTCCGATTCCTCCGTCCGGTCTCCCAGCGATGTCCCCGTTCGGCACCCAGGAACCCAGCTGATTGGCCGCCCTCCCGTCCATCCGCCCTCCCGTCCGCCCGCCGACTTCTCCGCCGACATCAACCTGCATTATGTAGCTGTTAACTCCCTCCTTTCAGCTAGTCTTTCGACTTATCCTGTCAACACGAGGACTTGTCGCCGGTAACCCTCTTCATGACTCGGCTCCCTTCTGTCGGCGGCGACTGTAACTTGCCTTTCTGGACGAAGACGGTGTCCCGCCTCGAATGCTCCGCGCGCACGGGGCTCTTGGGTTCCTGGGGTCTGTTGGAGGCGGTGGGTGGTCCATTCGGGGGTCTCCGTCCGCTCGTTATTATGGTTTTCAAGCTCAGTAAGTCCCTCAACTGTTTCCTCGACTAGGCGGGTCAAGCGCCGCAATTTAAGGCGTTCGGGAAACCATGCGGTCGACATACTCTGTTCTGTCGCGACCACCACCGTCTCC
Source organism: Polyporus arcularius HHB13444 (assembly GCA_004369055.1). Taxonomy (NCBI): domain Eukaryota; kingdom Fungi; phylum Basidiomycota; class Agaricomycetes; order Polyporales; family Polyporaceae; genus Polyporus; species Polyporus arcularius. The sequence goes on from ML211250.1 coordinate 39,740, forward strand.
CCGTCGCTCTACCGCTCTTCACCCGCAAACCCGCCCTCTACAACATCACCACCACCTCGTACACGCCTGGTTACGATGGCTCACCACCAGACCAAGAAGACTGTGCGCTGGGTCGACGACCACCGCCTTCACGTCATTCACGAGCCGGCGGACAGTGAGAACGACCACAGCGATGCTGCCTCATGGTCCTCCGCCTCCGACAGCGGGCCAACTGCTACGTAGGTGCTCTCCTGCTGCGTCGCACGGCGGTCTGATGCTCATTACTTGCGATTCTCTGCAGAACCACCGTCGGGGGCTCGACGCCGCGTCCCGCCGATAACAAGTCGTACGCCGCCCCTCAAGGCGCGTCTGGGTCTGGCAGCGGGTGAGTGTGCCGTTGTTGGCCCCAGTGCTTCAGACGCGCGGTTATTGACATCGTTTCCCCAGTGCGTACAGGCAGCCCGCCGCCGTCGAAGGCCCGAAGAAACCCAGGCTCCATGCCTACCTTGAGGAGTTTCCGCTCCCGCTGGACGTCAGGGCCCGGACTGTGCAGCCCGACTTTGGAGTTGGCGAAGACGTCCTGGCCGGCTACGCGTTTTTCGACACCGATCCGCACACGATGACCCTGCGCTTATACGCACTGGACGGAGTCACCTGGAGCCGCACCATCGTGCGTCGTTCCCACGGCAAGAACGGTCGCCTCGGGTCGTTCATCAGCGTCCGCGACGTCCTCTACGCCGTCTGGATGGAGGTGCGCGATGCGCCGCACGAGCCTCTCTACCCTTTCGACCCACTTTACGAGCATGCGCGGAAGGCCATGGACGTCCGCCAAGATAAAACCATGCGCAAGATGGACCTCTTCGAGATGTTCCACGGCCATCTATACTTCACGGGCATCGAGCCCCAGCCCGGCGCTGCTGGGTGGGAGTTCGTTGTGCGGCTCGCTCCGCGCTTCGTGCCTGCGTGAGGTGAGCGTCCCCGCTGTTCCTCCCACCGTCGAGCGTCCGCTGATGCGCCCCGCCATCTTCCAGCCCCACGTCCGCGATGCCGCCCTCGGACGATGTGTACTATAGTTCCCCTTATCTCTGGCTGTATCATTAGCTTTGCTTTCGTCGTCGTTATCATCATAGTCCAGAGCAATTATCCAGTACTTATCTTAACCACATGTCGCCGCGTGTGATCTATCCGTCCCGACGCTTTTATCGGTGCGGTTGGTCTCGAGTCTGACGTCGATGTGACGATGAAACGGCCCACGTCATTGATTTTGCACCCGCGACATGACAACGAATTCATTGATCGAAGTGGCGGGCGAGGTTAAAAGTCAAAAGTGAGTCAGATCGGTGACTATACATTGACCCGACGCAACCGGCGCCACTCCCGCTGACGGGCGCCTATCGCTCAGACGACGGCGACGCGTCTCCAGGCATCGCTCTCGTTCTCGCCCGTTGTCCCCTCGCTACCTTTGCTTGCTTACTGGTCCGACTATTCGTTGGAATGACCTTGAAGAGCTTTATCTGTGCGCGTAGACGGTCTGTGGAGCGGTAGAAGGACGGGAGAGTGCCAGCCAAACGTACGTCCGCCTTGTCGCCTCCATACTTCTTCAACGAACTAACTTCCATACCCTTTCAGGTGCCGAACCGCGTACATATGCGTCCATATGTTGCCCATGACACAGCAATATATGCTCGGAGAGGGATAGAATGGAAATGCGGGTCGTCATTGCGGGACGGGCCCGATCTGGCTTGGAGATGATGTCTTGCCCTGAAGGGACGCGATGTTCGCGTACTCGGACTTCTGGTGCGTTCTGTGCAGCGTTTGATTGCCTTTCTTGTTGGTATTGAGAGGATGGACTCACGTAGACGTGTTGGGATTGTGTTTGTGTTGGGCCGCCACACCCTCGGCGATCCCTCCATTACTTCTTCGCTCCCGCTATCTGTGGGCATCACGGTGATGGGCAGCGCGCGCCGCTGCACGCGTACCGTCGCATCCGCCGCCTCGTCGCGTCGTCTCCACGCACCTCCATGTCCGGCAGACACCCACCGGCCGTCCACGAAGACCGACGCTTTCCCCGACGCTCGGAATATGCCCGGAGTCGCTCAAGGCGTCGAGAGCGCGGCCAACCTCGCGCTGACTCAGCGCCCGACTCCTCGACGTCAGCCCAGACAGCGCACGACGCAGCGCAGCTAGTCCGCAGCCCCACCGACGAGGTCCCCAGCGAAACGAGGCGTTCCGAGCGCGGTACGAGCGACTGGAGACCGGCGCTTCGCGTCATTCCGAGCTCTACTCGCGACCGCCCTTTGCTCCCTTCCTCTTGCCCGCTTCCCCTTCTAAACTATTTCCTCACCTCCGCTACATCCTCACGACCCTTACGATACGCTTTGCATAGTTCCTACGTATGTGGTAGTTCGTACACAATTCGTCCTTTCCCTGACACGCCCTCGTGATCGCGTCTCGCTTAGACTTACTATTTAGCGCTCTTACCGTAGTTACATTTTACCGTGTTCCAGTCATTTCGCCCCGTCCTCCTCCCCTCCTCGGAAAACTTAGCGAGTCTCTACGTCAGCCAAGAACGTACGCATGTATATAAAGACGATGCCTAGCTAGAGTTAACAAGTTTTTCGTTCCCCCGTTTAGACCGCGCGACTACAAGCTCGACTTCGACTTCGTTCCCGCCTCTCGCCTCTCGCCTCGACTCTCTCGTCTCGCCGCCTACAACTGCACCTTCGTATCTCTCCTCCGCCTTCAGCCTTGCGCACAGCTGGGACGCGTTCCGACGCGTTCTATTCAAGACTACGCTACACACATTCTCGCTACTCGACCTCCTTCCTTCTCCCTCTCCTCTTCCCTCTCACACTTCCCTCGACTCCCCTGGTGTACGCCCAGACGGACCGTCGCACCTTCGGACCGACGCACGCACCCTGTGACAAGGTCTATCAA